>CAHIKZ030002120.1:42500-152500 GCA_903632075.3 Acanthosepion pharaonis | reverse complement strand
TATAAAGTGCGGCAAAAATACCGTCCACGTAATGGTAAGGTATTTGTTAGATGAAAACATCATTGCTACTAATGTCTTACCATTATGTGGGAGGTATTTCTATTACACCCGTGTTAGTATACTTCCAATAAATTTGCTAAAATTTAAAACTGCAATTTATTTATTAAATAAATGTAAATATATTTTCTTTTACGAAGTTTTTTTGTAAATCTTTTTTTTTTTTTTTTTGTTACGGATACAACAGCCCGAAACATTGTAATCATAACAAAGATAAGGATATTAGTTCGACCGTAAATAATTCGACGATTCCAGAAATTCCAAGTTTCTGTAC
Organism: Acanthosepion pharaonis; assembly: GCA_903632075.3. Classification (NCBI taxonomy): domain Eukaryota; kingdom Metazoa; phylum Mollusca; class Cephalopoda; order Sepiida; family Sepiidae; genus Acanthosepion; species Acanthosepion pharaonis. The sequence continues at coordinate 152,169 of CAHIKZ030002120.1, read as the reverse complement.
GTAAATGTGGTTTGGTTTACGGCATATCAACCTCAATGGGTTATTTTCATTTTAGGTAATATTTTTCCCCCCAAAACTATTTTTGGTAATAATTTTCCTTCGCTGGTGATTTTTTTTAAAAGAAAAAAAAAAGAAAAAGAAAAATGTATAGCTGGTAATGGCTTTTTTTTTTCTTCAAAAATGTATTGCTGGTAATAATTTTTTTTTTTTTTTTTTTACAATTTATTTCTGGTATTTTTACACTTTCATTGTGTTTTGATCCCAATTTGTGGGTTAACTATTTGCCCATAGCTGGGACCCTAACAGGTGATACCACCCCGGGTCAGGGCGGACCTGGGCTTCATATATCAGTTTTTAGGAGAAATGTACAGGCGTGTGGTCTAAGAAACAGGCATACCGTTCCAGTTGTCGGCAAGTCTTCTAGCCGCTTTGCTTCCCTCTTTGAAGAAAGGAATCGCTTGGCGTATATTTGCGTAGAAGAGCTGGCATTTTTAAATTGACTGATTACGACCTGATGCAAAGCCTCGTATTAATCTCTTTTCCAGGGGAAAACAAAGAAAAAGGTTTGGGATTTAAACAAATAGCAAATTTAAAAAAAATCTTATTGGTTTGTTAAACTTATTTTAGTTCTTATTTCTGAAACATGTATGTACAGGCATACATTTATTTATCTTCTTTTGTGTAGCTATATATATATATATATATATAAAACAATGTTACAACATGCTATTTTAGTTATTACGGCAAAACTCTCAAAACTTTAAAAGTAGGATTAATAAAATATTGCGGACGCAAAATAAACTTCACAAAATACACTTAAATAAAAAGTAATTGAAAATATCCTAGATCATGAAAAAAGTTAAACTCAAATTGTTGGTTGAGCCAATCTATAAATGCCAACAGAATGATAGGGAGAAAATTACTTTCACAATTTGTGGGCCCCTCAACGTGGTCTAATGGTAAAATGCTTGTCTCGCTAGATCCTCACCGAGTGCTCCATACTTGTAGCCTTGTGCCACATCTAATTTACGCTTGGTAAATCACTATCTTCACAATTCGTTGTTAGCGATTTCGATCCTCATAGGGTAAGTCCTCATCTTCGTTTAGTTAGGTCCTAAAGGAGGACTTTGGGTACCTTGTCCTAACTGTTAGGACAAGGTACCCAAAGTCCTCCTCTTCATTTGGTAGCGTAAGTCACTTCGTCACGAGATTTTATCTGTTTAAGTTTACATTTGTTGAATATTCACAAGCGTCTACCTCTACACTATTTTAGCTTGTCTTTCAGACAGGATCATTAGCATTTCATTTGCAGTACGTGACCCACTCCCGATGATAGCAGAATAGATTTTGCACTCAATGTCACACCAGATCAAAGAAGCCAGGTGCAGGGTTGACCTGAGAGATGACCTTCTCACCTGAAGTGGAGATCCACGCTTCACCTGATGTCAGTGGCTTCTTATTCGACATATGAACCCCTGCCGGAACGATGTGAAAGCGTGGGAAAGGACCATAAAGTATATAAACACCAACCCCAGAGAGTGTATTACCCACTACAGTCGATTTTACATTACAGACGAAAATGTCGAGTTCACGTTCCGAGAAGTTTCCAGTGAGAACAACTGTTCGGCAGTTTTTGACGAAGTCCGGAATGAAATAAAACAGTGTGATAGATGAAGTCACGTGCTTTTTTGTTATTTGTAAATAGATGATGATGATAACATTATTACGCATTCACTTGTGTAGGCAGAAAGTTCGGTCCTTACGTTAGTTATGACTGTGTGTGTAGCCTTTTACCAAAATACACTAACTTGGGGATAGGAATAGAGTCCCAAATCATTGTTGTGATAAAATGTGGAGGTCTGCGATTGTGGATACATATGGGTTTTTTAACCGTTAACTAGATAAAAAAAGAGAGTCAGTCGATAGACCGACACACAGATTTCAGGATAATTAACGTAGATTGCGAAATGAATCACTAATTTCTACATAAAAAAATTACGTATTATTTTTAGAGCAAGAATATAGTCATTTTTTTTCCTTTTACACACAACATATGACTGACCATATAGCGTAGTAAGACCTACGCCGTAGGTCATGTGTACGTTCAACGTCGATCACATAAGGAATATTAGGTAACTGTTTAAAATTGAGTGAAACAAACACCTAATTTTTAAGGAAATAAATTATTATAACAGTAACAGTTAACAACACGAACAGTGTTAAAAAACACTAAGTATGAACACTTCACTTTCCTTACATATTTTCTTCAAATACGACTAAATTTTCTTTTCGCACAGATTGATGCCGACCAGACCGTTTCAAAGTTAAACACGCACACGCCTATTGATAGGTTGAATTGAAATTAAAACCTCAATCTCTTGTTGCTTTTATAAAGGGACAATTCATTTTAATAAAAAGTTTTTTTAAAAAAAAAAAAAAAAGTGTAAAAAGATTAAAAGACCTTTTTAGAAGAGTGTAGGACGAAAATGTAGAAAAGAAAATATAGAAAATAAGTAACGAACGCACATTTTTTACTCTCATCAGAATTCATTTTTTATAAAAGAAAAACGTGTTTTTCTTGGATTTTTTTTTATGAAACATTTTTAAAGACACGAAAAGTAAAGAAAAAACATGGCAGCGGGATTTTTTCGCAGCTTCTGATACAATGTTTACTTTTAGGGGTTACGCAGGTTGAAAACAACATTCAAAATAAAATATGTCCATGTCTTACGACACGTCAAACTATGTTTAATAAAGTCTTTTTTGCAATATGAAGCAAAGAAAAAATATCCTCTTTGCTTAAATTAAAGATGCAGACGCTCGAAGATCGTGGAATAACACTTTCATTGCAAAATATGTTGGCGAGTGAAGAGGTTATGTCTGAGACCTTTCTTGTTTGAACCCACCCATTTTCTTTTTGCTCTCTAAATTTTCTCATAAACAGAAGGTGGTTAACTGTTATTTAGTGTACTATTGAAGGAGTTACCCTCGCCCAAAATAGTAAAATTAAATTAAGTCAAAGTAATATGGATGGAATTTTTTTTTTAATTACTTTCATATTCTCATCGTAAGACAGCCTGAGACAGAATTCGGTCAAACCTTACGGTTCTGCTTGCTTGGGATATTTTAAGAAACTCATCATAAATTCAATTTATCAAGGAACATAGGCAGGCGTAAGAAGGTTAAACCGTGTTTAATTAATTTTTTTTTAACAATATTGCAGAAAACCAATGTACATTTATTAACTGTAAGTTTTTTAACGCAACTTTAGTTGAGAAATTCCCTTTTCGAAAAGATGGGAACCTTTTTTTTTTTTTTTTTAGAAGAGTTTTAAATTCAGCATACGTGTGGTAATTCTTTGAACCTTAAAGAAAACTCCAAAAAAGTATGGAATCATTAGATTTTTTTTTTTAACTTTCATTTATAAAAAAAACTCTAGCTACTTAAAATAACATTTATTTTTATTAATGATGAAATCCACTGTCCTTGTTTTTATTTCGTAATTGTTGCTTCCAAATCAATGTATGGTAGAAGGTGAGTTTTTTTGGACGCTGTTCAGGAAATACTCTGGAAGCGATTTCTTTTTTTTTATGTGTTTAAATGTTTATTGCACTGAAACTATACGAAACTGTTTAGCACGTGAACTATCAGCAAATATGGTTCCATAAATTATTAGAAATAAAAAAGTTTCGAAGGTTCTGTAAACATTTAAAAAGAAAAATATCTTTGAATTTGTTATAGGGTTTGAAATAAAATTAACCCATCTCTAAACGAAACTTAAATATTTTTAATTTTAAGTAAACAAAAGCCATGTTGAAATTGTTGGAAATAAATGTATTTCAAATTTCCTAATCTTTTTTTTTTTTTTTTTTATTAGAAATCTTAAGAAATTGTTCTTCGGCCACATGCTATTTACTCGCAATAATTCCTCGTCGCCAGTGATAAATTCAAAGAATTGTTCCAATATAAATTCTTTAAAAAATGTTTTTCCAGGTGCGAAATTTAACATAACAAAAGAAATGTACACTAGTCATAATGGTGTTAGTTGATAATAATCTAATAATTCAATTAAAAAAAACAAAACAACAAAAAAATCTTACCTTCAGTGTTCGTAATAACTCCTTGCATCTTATACGTATGTCATCGAAAGGACACATGAAAGAAAGTTGTACCAGATGAGGAATTAAATCTTGAAGCTGAAACTTGGATGTGTAACTCTCAGACATGTCTTTTGGGCTACCGTATCCATCCTGCCAATTTAAAATACAATCCGTAATTTCGTCCAAGGCTTTAGTTCGCTTTTTCTTGTCTTTCACACCCAGCCTGTTGAAGAAGGCAATGCTATCAGCATTGCGAAATATGCAGCTATTCAAGAAGTCATTCATCTCTTCTTGTTGAACAAAACAAAACAAGTGGGGATTCCTCTTTTAGACGAGGTTTAAAAAATAGTGAGAAGGGGGTTTAAATAGAAAAAGACAAAGATTGGTTTTCTTTTAAGTTTCCAATGTAGAAAGAATAACTTTCCAGCCGCAAGCTAAGATCAGATGTTGAATTCTGACCACGCTTACAAGACCGGCTTCGTAACTGTTTTTGTGTATGTAGGTGTTACTTTCAAATGTGTGTTCTTTAAGTGCGTGATGCCTGACGGGGAAAATAATGGATTTTCTTTTCCTCAAGAAAAAAAAAAAAATCTCAGATAGAAGTAGAGTGCCTGGAAAAATGAAAATGTTAATTTTTTTTTTTTTTTTAATTTAAAGAAAAACTTGCAGCTTGCTTGTAAATTTTGCGATTATTTGTGATTAAAACACAATTAAACAAACTTGAACATTTTAAAAAAAAATGTTGGGCAGGTCTCGAGTCCTGAAGAAAAGAGTGACAAAATTGTCATACACACACCAAAAAATATAGGAAAAAAAATTTCTGTTGCGATAATAAATTCCTTTTTTTTTTTTTTTTTTTATTTTAGTTAGTGTAGTACGCAGTAATTCTCAATTTGTCTTTCAAAATAGAAGAAAATAAAATTGATCGAATATCTTTTAGGGGAAAATATTGGAATTATCTTTGGATGAATGATGTTTCAAAAGAAAAACAAAGTTTTTTTTTTCCAAATTATTACAATGTTGTTTGTTGGGAACGATTTTTTTTTCCAAACACGGAAGTAAATTTAAAAAAGTCCTGAAAGATTGATCTGTTTCAGAGAGTTTTTTTTTTTTAGTTTCACAAGCCACGCAAAGTGTCAAGTGGAGAGAAATCAGCTGGTGGAGTTGAAAACATTGACATCTTATTTTAATGTATTTTTTATTTTATGAAATTAGAAAGAGTCACCACAACCACCCTTTCCACTTAAAATTGAGCAAAGCTAGTTTTTAAACTTCTGTGTTTTTACACCTTTTTCTCTCCTCTTCTTTATTAGAATTACAAAGAGAATTATTTCGTTGTTGGCAAAATTACAACAAAAATGTTAAGTAAGAATTGAATTACGTGCGCAAATGTAAAATTAAAAACCTGATTTGCTGAACTAAGGGGAAAAAAATACTTTTTTTAGCATTTAAAAAAAAAATGCCAAGAAAGGTTACTCTGTGCATGTAAATTAGGAAGAACAAAAAATAAAAATTCAATAATTTTTAAAAAATTAATTATCACTTCAAAAATATTTTTTAATTGTATGCAGTGGAAATTAAAAGAAAGTTTTTGTATTTTGCTTGTGTGTGTGTGTTATTGCTTGTGGAATTGACGACTACCAGTTGTTTTATAGAAGATGGGTGTGGTGTTGATGTTTTGTGAACTGTTATTGTTTGGGGTGGTGTCTGCAAAATTGAAGTCTTTTTCTGGTGTGGTGTCTTGAATATTTTTCTGGCTTTCGGCAGACTGTTTTTTTATTAAATTCTTTCTGAGAGTGTTGAAGACAGCAATCTAATAACACTATCGTTGTTGTTGTTGGCGGCGATGATACAATTGTCGTCACACGTGAAAAATAAGAACAAAATAGAAATCAATGGAACATCCCTTCACAATATTTTTGTTTTGAGAAAATGCATAGATACACATGTCTTGAGTTGGGCAGGGTTTAAAAAAGAATGAAGTAGGAACTTATTTTCCCCTCCGATAAAAATAAAACAATTAAAATTCGTTACAATACGAAATTTCTTCTTTTATTTTTTTTTAAAACTACAAATTAAGATTTTACACGAGAAATGACTGTCTATTGTGAGTACGCGTTTAAAATTACGTCCGATTCATTTAAGAAAGGTGTGCTATCTTTTATTCTTCACAATATTTTTGTTTGAAACACAGTTAACGTAGTAAACTATACACTAAAAATCCAGACACCAGGGGTAAGTGTCGATGAGGGGGAAAATGATAGTGCCATGGTGTACAAAATAGAGATCCACTCCGTAATAGTAGTAATAGTTTTAGGTAAATTTCGTACGACAAGCAGCCGTACTAGTAATAATAAATAATGACTTTCACACTCAAAGAAAAAGCCTGTGATCAGATCTTGTTTTCACTTATTTCTGATGACAGCGACTTGCAATTATTACAAGATAGCCACATAGAATGGAAATAATTGACGGTGATGAAAACGATGTCGACATCAGCAACCGACTACAACTTAGAGGAGGGGTGTTGTTGTATTGTAGTAATAGTAGTAGTAAATGCGTGTTTCTCTGCGTGTTACAAGGTGATCACTAGAGAGAGGGGGGTTTGAAGCCAAGGCCGTTTCATTTTCGAAGGTGAAGGCCGTTCGCTTACGCACATGCACACCTTCTTATATTAACCAATCATAATTCGTATTTTCTCATTTACTATCCCGACTCAGTTTCAAATTTGCATTCGTTGTTTGTTACATCAACAATAACTTGACACGGACATTTTGACGTTGGATCGTGTTTGTTAGCGAGGCCCTCGTCTGATTGGCCATTAATTTTGAGTTTGATACACACTGAGCGTTCCACACACTGGTGGCTTTGTGCTAAAAAAAAAATATTCTTAGTAAATAACAGTTAACATTAACATGAAATCGCAAATCTAATATTTTACCACCTCAGGAAAAACACATTGTTTAAAAATGTTCACCCAATACAGGACACAAGAGCCACTCAAGACAGAGGGTTACTGAACGAGGACATAAGAAGAGGAATTAAGTGCAGATTATAAGGATATGTAGGATAGATAAAAACTGACCTCTACTGGGTGATGGTTAACTTTTCTCCTATAAAAATATGTATCCTAAAAAATGTAAAAAAATACACATCTTGCTTTGTGCATGCATGATCTTATATGTAAATAAAAAACATTATATTCAAACAAAAATCCCTAAGTAAAAAAAACTCAACGATTGAAAGACTGATGAAAGTTATAAAATGTCAAGAGTCCATATTAACATTAAAAATAATTCATTAGGTATACTATATAGAATACTGTGTTAATCAAATATTTATTTGGCATATATCTTTTAGATATATTTATAAATAAAAACTTATATTGTATTTATTTTGTTTGCATCATAAGACACACCACTAACACAAAAACAAGTTATGATATATTGCTTTGAGAAATATCTTTAAGATTTCAACATCAGGTGTGAAAATATTAACTGACTGACAATAAAATTCAACAGTGTGTGTGTGTGTGTGTATAACAATTTTCTATCTCTGTATAAGAGTTTCCCTTCTATCTGCAATGGATTCATTTGGTGATATCAAAATCATGATTATTGAATGAGGAATAAAATTTTGTTTAGTTTAATATTCAGAAAGTATTGAACATAAGTAACCAAGATGTTTTGACATTTTATAAGTTTTGTAAATAAAAATTACTTAAACATTATACTTTTTCTTAACTGTGTAGTATTTTTTCATGTGTAATATGTATGTGTGTGTATTTAGTGTATTCTATGACAGTTATCTTCTGTCGACATAACAGAATATCATCTTTGATAGTGAATATCTTTGTTTAAATGTCTGCATAACCACTCTGAAGATGGCTCATGTGAGCCGAAAGCTTAGATCAAGGAAGAACATAATAAAAAAAATATCAAAATGTTGGACAGTTTTTGTCTTTTTCTCCCGAAATTAAAGCAACTATATGAAGTTTAGAACGGCTCATGATCAAACATAATAGACATTGTCTGTTATATTTAACAATATATGTTTGAATATATATCTCATTTGTAAACATCTATGCCGTGATACAACTATGCACCACTAAAACCTCTCAATGGTCAGAAATTGGCAACCAATCTCTCTTAAGATCTTGCACAGTGTAAAAACTGGTTGGCTACATTAAATACCCTGAAGACCAAGCTAGTTACATTCCATCATCGTCGATCTGACCCTGAACTACCACTGATCAGTAAGAACAGATGTTTTCTCAAGGAAGCACCATGTCTTGAAAGACTGTTGGGCGTCAAACTCACATCCAACCTCAAGCAGAACTTGTATGTACAATCCATTGCTAAGGTTGCAGTTAAACTGTACCACTGCAGTAAGTACCTGACTCCTCCTGCTATCCTTTACTTTTACAAGAGCCAGATAAGGCCAAAAATGGAGTACTGTTGTCATATTTGAGCGGGAGCTGCCCAGACCTCACTCTCCAGCTTTGATAGAGTTCAAAAGCATCTCTGAGCCCTTATGGGTGACTAATTATTCCCCACCCTTCAACCTCTCTCACACAGGTGGGATGTGAAAAGCCTCACACTACTTCCACGGAAAGTGCTTGGACAAAATACATTCCCTGGTTCTGCAAAGTTAAACCTTCCCAGCATGAAAACACCATGCCATTTATATAGCAAACCACCCACATTCCCTGCGTATTCCATTGATGAGAAGTAAGTTCGACTCAAGCAGCTTCATTCCTGCAAACTACTACCCTGTAGAACCGGCTCCCAACAGGATGTTTTCCCCGATCACTACAATCTTAACCTGTTCAAGGCTAGGGCTAATCATTACACTCCTATACACACAAATAGCCTTCTAACGTAACCCTCTAAAAGGAGGGGCCACCGGGCCTTATAAAGGGTAAACTTTTACTGTAGGGAAAAAGAAAAAAAAATAATATATATATATATATATATATATATAGGGAGTTCCAATAACTTGGACCAATTTTAAATGTGAATTAAGTGTCTAATGATTTTTTTTCCTTTTTTTTTCAGCTTTGGTGGACATTTGGGCGATATTATTTTTCACACATAATTGTCATGACTTAAATAACATAATCCAAAAGGGAAATAAATTTTCACCAATAAAACTGATTTATTTACTGCTGACTTTGATCCGTCTTAATGAAACACCCTTTTATTATCTTTCCTTTTCTTATGCTAATACAACTCCACACAGTAATCCTCTACCTTGAATGACTCTTGGGCCTTGTAGTGGGTGAACATTAGCAAGAAGAAAAGTTATTGTACATCCAATTCAAAATTATGAATATACTATCCAAAGTTCCATTTTTTTTTTTTTTTGTTCATTTTTGACAATATGATTATCAAGAACTGAATGTCTTCCGTTTGTTAGACAAAAATTTATTGGCTACATCCTGTTATTTTTGTGGGGAATGCTGCAATTCAAATATATATATATATATATATATATATATATATATATATATATATATATATATATATATCATTCAAATGTATGTAAAATAGGTCAGGAAATTCTGTGCCAAAAATGAATATAAATCCTTCAGTTCCAGTAATCTGTAGTAGTTAAAAAGAAAATTGGGGTGTGTTGAGGAATATAATTTGCTTTGCTGTCAAGACATCACAGTTGAAACTCTGGTAGTACAGAAAGTAAAATATTTTCATCTTTTTATAATGTGTGTGTGTGTGTGTATATATATATATATATATATACATACACACACACATGTAAGTAGTGTCATGTACAATAACTTCACAGAGCTGAACTGCATCAGAGAATGTATAAAATATTTTATATGCTTTATTATTTTATACCCATTAAACATTTTATATACACTTTAAAATACTGTCTCCTATATATATTTCTTATTACTATAAACATAATTAGTGGGTACATGTTTGAGTAGACCTGCCTTATTTTTCAGTTAATAGTAAGACATATCTGGGTATCTGCCTTGAAAGTGGTTTCCCCAGATTAAAAGGGATAAACATGTTCAATTTTTGTTAGGAGGGACATTTGAGAGTGTGTGTGTATATATATATATATAAAAATAAAATGTACTATATAAAATAAGCTTTAAAATAATGAATATTTGATTAAGGTGAGTTTGTCAATTCTGAATTTGTACCACTCAGAGAACAATGAATTAACATATCATTAACAAAATCAGCCATCCATCTTGTCTTTAATGAAATATCAAGTACCTACAAATATATTGTGAGTGCTTTTTACAAGGTGCGATGGGTAAATTGTCACCTTTTTATATTTTTAATTTTGCATGTTGTTGTTTTTGATTTTATCAACTGCACAGTATAGTATGGTCAGTTGGTCGTCGTCTATGAGAAAAAGAGCATCATGATGCAATTCACCTGCTAGAAATTTGGAAACGGCATGCTGTACTGTTTGGCATTCATGCCAGAAGCTCCAATACAAACATTTCAGAGTGTTTGGGTGTCAATATGAGGAGAGTGCAGAGGATTTAGAAAGAGTTGGACGAGTCTAATGGTGATTATGAAGGTGTTCAGAGTGATCACTAGTGATGGCAATGTTATGACTCCACAGGGTCTCGGACTTAACATGGAGGCCCACATTAAGTGTCTTGAGATAGGGTTATCCAGCAGCCACCCTCTTGACCCAGGGCAGAACTATGTCTAGCAACAGGATTCCTCACCATGCCACACTAGCAGGAGAACCCAGTCATGGCGGTCAGACAATTTCTGTGACCACAACACCCCTTACATCTAGCCACCTAACTCCCCAAACTGCAACCCCCATGATTATTGTGTGGGGGTGCAGTTGAGTGAGAGACCAACAATACTCCTTTTTAACACTAAAGATGAACTGAAGGCAAGGATTATGGCAGCATTCACCAACTTAAACAAGGATACTGTCCAGAAGAGTTGCAGGAGATCCTGAAGTTGTCTAGAAGCCATGGTTGAAACCAATGGTGATTTTATTGAATAAATTTACTCTTTAGTATTTCAAGATATTTTTGTGTAATTTTAGTAAATATATCAGTTGAAATGAGATATCAGTGTTATTTTCATTTTTGCATAATTTAGACGACAATTTATCGATCGCACCCTGGGCATTTGAAAATTCTTTACTGAACAATCCATACGTGTGTGTATCACTATGAATGTCATATTTAATGGGAACACATATGTGAGTGGATATACGTCTTTTTCAAAAAGTGAAATTTCTACCGGCAATGTATGTGTATTTGTTAGCTTTTGTGCGCGCGTGTTTTTTGTTTCAAACAAATTACCTTTCTTTTTCTAATTCACTCGAATATTTCCCTTTCATACTTTATTGAAAAAGCATAGTATAATAAATTTTAATAAATAACTGCAGTGTTTTTTTGTATACTTCCCTTACACCATTCTATATGCAAAATCACCCTCACCACCACAAAAAAAAAAAAATAAATAAATAAACACCCCACAGTTTCATCAAATTAAATTTTATTTTATCCCCACTTTTCTTTCACCAAACTTCACAAAAAAAGTCCTCTGGCACATCCATCTCACCAGCCAATCAGGATGCAAGACCAATCTTTGGCGCCATAGCTGCTTTGCTCTCTTCATTACTGTTGCACGACTCCATCAAAACCATATGTGGGTCACCCCAGTGTAGATCTGAAGAATTTCCAAGTGAAATTTATCAGGCGTGCTCAAGTATCCACGTGTTGGTAGCCAAAAATTCCCTTCATTAATCGGCACATGGTTGGTTGTGACATATCAGTGGGCTTTGAATAAACCTGACCATTGCCAACATAAATATGACTGTGGTGTTAAGGAATTAAACTTTACACAGAAACTAGATGACTACCTAGATTGTAAATTACTTCCAATGTGACAGGCAGCAACAAATTTTTATTCAATTGCTGAACTTACCAGCAAAAAAAAAATTTAAAAAAATTATTAATTTGAACTAAGCTTTTTATTTTTCTCTCCCATTTCATAGATAATCTAGAACAGGGGTTGGCAACCCCTGGTCTCCTGGGTCACATCCGGCCCACAAGCTTAATAACAGGACATTAATTATGTAATTAATTTGTTGAACAAGTTACAGAAAAAATATTTGGAGTTAATCGAATTACAATGCGAGAAATTTTTAAAATCAAAATTTAATTCCGAATCAACTGTTGACTTCTACAAGAAATAAGTTTTGACAAGCAGAAAATAGAAAAGCCTATTGAATAACGTGAAAACGATGGTATCATTATTTGGAAGTAGATATGTTGGTGAATGTTTTGCTCCTGTCAGCGACAAATATTTTACTTGATGTGAAGAAGTTATCAAACAATAAGCAGAAACAAGTGTCTCATTAAATAATTTAACTGTATTTTGTTTGTAGTAAGGAATTTGCATTTTTTGTTGATTGTGTTAATTGTTATCCTGTAGTAAAATAAGGAACATTGTTTAAATAATATAGCATTAACTTTGTAGTTTTTTCTTTAAACTTTCCGACCAAGGCAGCCTTCTGGACAAAGCAGCCTTCCGACCAAGGCAGCCTTCTGGACAAAGCAGCCTTCCGGACAAAGCAGTCTGAGATCAAGACAGTTTGTTATAATACATTTGATATCGTAGCTCTCCTCCAAGACAATGCATAGCATTCTCACCTGCTTGCTCTAAAAGGTTGCTGACTCCTGATCTAGAAGGTGCTACCATTTCCAGAATTGCTATGAGTATCACAAAGAGAACGATGATGTGCAGGTAACCAAGAACACAACTTATGCAAACCTTTATGTACTCATGTCAAACAGAAATTCTACAACTTATACCAGGGAAACATAATAAAGAAACACTGCAACAGACTCTAACAGAACATTTGGGAATGCTTCTAAGTGTATTGATTTGTTTTTTTTTTTTACAGCTTATCAACCCATTCCAGCTTATTTAAAACCAATAACTATTTTTAGATTATAAGATTTTTTTTTTAGATAATAAGAGTTTAGTGATACAAGTCTTACTAATTAACTTATACCTGGGGGGAGAGATACATTCATACCTTTCCCAAGGATATTTGCATATAAGTGAGTATAACAAACCCAACTGGAATTTGGCTCTCTGATTAACAATTCTAATGCATTATCCATTATACCATCTGCACATCCAATCTTACAGCACCTGGTATTCCAAAGCAGTCTATTACAGACCATTCTCAATATTGCTTATTTTCAGGGATCCAAATGGAACCAATGTTTCAACATGATATGGCCATAAGCCTCATTTGGGAACAAGAAAAATTATGTTCCAGGATAAGAAATCCATTACTCATCACATTTAGACTCCTGTGATTTTTGTCTATTTCAACAATATTAACAAACTATGTCATGAAAGATAAGAACCTGCACCCCCCCCTCATCCACCACCAAAAATCAAAGGATACGGAAAGCGCAGAACCCAGATGCCTCCAGGGGGTAGTCGGAAGTAATCATCCATGGTAGGATGAAAGAGTGGACAGTGTGGTGGAGGTCCTGGCTGTACCATTGGTTTCAGGGTTACACACACTGGCCCTTCAGGGGTAGCAACATACACACGCATTAACTGAGCCACATGTCCTTTTGGATTCCTGTCAATTAGAAACAAAATATGATTATTTCTTCAGAGTTGCTTCTTCTTCTATGTGCCATGTCCTTTCACAATGTGGGCGATCAAGGCTCACCATAATTTCCTAGCCTTTGTAACTCTAAGTAAGGCTTCTCTTTTTGATATTTTTCTGCCAACCATTTGCACAAACTGAGAGGAAGGCAGTGAATAACCTTTCTATTGCTCTTACCTTCAACAGATCATGTGATTGTCAAATTTTCTAGACCCTCTTTCTTTATTATGTGCTCTAGAAATTTTAACTGTCGCTTTCTGATTTCAAATATAACACCATTACTCATATTTAGTCCATGATATTCTCAGCATCCTTCTGTAGAGCATGAGATGTAAAATTCTGTTTTTGAATTGCTGCTAAATTTACAAAGCTACTCACACACCTACACCACCACTCTTACAAGCATTGAGATAATTCCTTAAAACATTTTTCTGCCATGTTGCTTGATAGTGAATGTAATGATAGTTCTCCAGATTCCTTTTCTTCATACACAGCTACAAAGACAGAGGACTTTTTTTGGATGAATAGTCCTCCTCTTAAACTGGCTTCTATCCAAGGCTATACAGTCCCCGTTCTGCTCTGCTAGTTAACTTATGAATGGAGGTGGGAAGGAGAAATGCATTCATGCCTTTCCCAAGGACATAAGTCCAAAAGTAAATATAACAAAGCAGACTAGAATTTTAATTCAGCTCACAAATTCAACTTTTGTGATCCACACTTCATTACATTTGGTTAAGCATTCATGAAATCTGTCAAGAAATTTGAATAGCACACATTACATAATTGTGAAGTGAACTTTTGCCACTAACTCTGGAAGCCAATATGCAAAAGTGAAAGAAAATTGGTTTTAAATGTAACTAGATTTCCCACTGGCAAATTAACTTGCTCAAATGAAGCTCATATGTTCAGTTATTCACCTGACATTTCTTCATCTGCAATAAAAGCTCTTCACTGCAGACAATGAGTTCATACTCATGATATGTCAGATTGTTTTTTTTTTTATAGTACAAAAACCAGGCTGAAAATTAAGATTATCCCATACAGAAACATTTTCATACAAAGTGAAAAATTTCTAACACAAGGCAATGATGTATTAAAAAGTGCATCTTAGATTTCTTTTTGGTATTTGTCTGAGTCACCACATGATTTTTTTGCCCTGTGTTGTAGGCACTGAATGATCTTTTTCTTCACACTATAAGGATGGTAGGAATTGAAGTGAATTTTGTGATATGGTGAGTTCAATCCTTGGGTTGGGCAGTGTGTACTTGCATTCAGTGGAAACAGGTGAGCACTAACTGAGCAGTACTAAATAAAAATAAGCACTAGATGATATCCCTATATATTAGCAATAGAATGAGAACAGTCTATCCCTGTAGATTAAATAAAGTGTGCAGTTCAGTATTTCCTGTAGTTTACCCAGATCAATATATAACTAAGAAAAGCTGGAGGTCACAATGGCCAAAATGTTTTGATAACTACAATAAAGATGAGGACAATAGTCCAAATATAGCGTAAATAATGAAATCCTCATCCCAGAAATTTAGACAGAAATCATCTCTTTTTCTCTTGAGAACGAAAGCACCTATCTTCTCTCATTTATTAATTTCATTTGAATGCTTGTCCTACAGTCAAATACTAAATAATGACAAGATTCTACAACTTGCATAAAGAGTAAAAAGCTATTTCATTTGAACTCTGCATTCATCCCATAACAGGAAACTGATTAACAGATGAAAAGCAGATCTGCTACTGATAAAGTTAATTAATAAAAATAGATTTTCTAAACCGTTTATGACTGAAAAATAAAAATTATTCATATAATTATTATTCTTGAAAATTCAAGTAAAATCATGTTGAACTGTAAATATGCAACACATGCCTCCCCCAGCTTCCTACAAATCAGCCACTAAATCATCCACATTGCCTTTCAATTAAGTCAATGTGCACCAAAAACTAGGAAGGATTCACTGCACATTCATAAAAAAAAAATAGTTGAAAACAAATGCCACATTTACAAATAACAATTCAAATCCTCTTCTCAGTAATATTAATTAAATGTTTTATTGAGGATATTCCTTGCTTGGTTGGTGGGTAGGTAGGTGACACTTGGGACAACTGCTATGACAGTCTAACACAGTCAAGAGCAGCCTGTATGCCATATGCGGCCCTTTTGGCTTTATGAATTGCATGCCTAATCTCATGAGGAAAATAACATTTCTTAAAATTTGGTTTGTTCCATTATGTTCTCACTTGTTCACTCACTCACTCTCTCATACATAACAATATACATAAACAACGATTAAGTGCAATGTTCATGAACTTGTAAACTTTTGGCGAAAGTAACATTTTCACTATGGCAGATAAAATGTGCAAACATCTTTTGCTTTAGAAACTGGAAACGTTCATAATAATTTTTTCTCTGGAAAAGAACTTTATTAAAACTTTTATTAAAAAATATTTTTTTGTGTTTTCAAGTTAATAAATTAGAAATTAATAACGATAGTGGCATGTGCTAGTCACACTGTCATGTGTTAATATTATGCCAAGATCTTGATTTTTAATTATCAAAAAATTTTTCTCCATTTTTCCCATTTTTAAGATAGATACTTACGCAGAGGTTCTTCTGTAGTGAAAATGGCCAAGACACCATCAATGAAAAATTACCTTGACTCTTTTTGAGTAGTGCAGCCCGCTTTATGATTGGCCATATTTTATGCGGACAACTGGTTAGAAGCGGTTGGCCTTGTCTGGCCTAATAGATCAAATCTTTCCTCCTACAATAACATTTCTTAAAATTTGGTTTGTTCCATTGTTCTCACTTGTTCATTCACGCACTCTCTCATACATAACCACATACATAAACAACGATTAAGTGCAATGTTCATGAACTTGTAAACTACAAACCCCCTGCATATCCACAACCTGTGGCTGGCAATATGAATGGGCAGCATTGGAACTACATGAAGGACAGTCTGTCCTTTGCCAAGAACAGACCATAACTGACTACATCAGTTGCAATAAAGACCAGCAACCAATAACAGTAGGTATGCTTTTGTTGTCATTTCACCTCAAAAAACCCTCATCTGCACAATTACTCTTTTGTTCCCCTTCAATCAAGCAGATGCTGATTAGAAAACTTAACCCATCCACTGAATATAAAACAGAAGCACTAGAAATCTAGCTATAATCCCACCTTCCTCTTCAATGTGGATGTCCTGAACAGGGTTCCAGAAAATGCAATTTGACACAAAAAGCTAAAAGACATAAAGAGGAGGAACCTTCAATTTTTTCCCCTTATTCTGTGGTCGGAGGGATTTCAGATTCAGATACAAACCATTGATCTAATGATACATTGATTCCTTCAAATAAATTTCAACATCTATAGTGTCATTATTTCAGCCACTTGACTCTCTTCCGTTCCTCAGGTGTCTATTTCATGTAATCTTTTGCTTTATCCATTTACCTGTCACACCCAGTGTTCTTTCTAAAGAATTTCTCAGAAATTGTAAATATTGATTCACAGCTAATCAATAATTATCAAAGACAACTGAAGAAAAACAAGGCAGTGATTGAAACAAAGAAACTCATCAAATTTTAAGAATACTTTCAAAAAGGCCACAAAAAAATTGGCTGTACAACTTATAACTGGGAAAATGACTTACCGACATGGACAGGCTGAATAGAGAGGCATGTCACAGGTAAGCAGTTTGTGTGCTGTGTCCTGGGGCAAAAAAGAAAAACAAGTTACATTTATTTTTATGTAGACATTTATGGAGAAAGTTTAAGAAATGTTTGGAGTAGGGTCAACACCAACCTCTGAAAACAATGCAATATAGGGGACAATGAACAGCATTGAAGATTAAAATGTTTCAAGGATTCAACACACCCACACAGAATTGGCTCAAAGCATCCAATCAGCAATCCAAATAGATATCAACATCATGGAGGAGCCATCAATCAAAAAGAACAAATGACCAATTTCAGCTCCTAAAAACCTAACAGAATAAAAAAAAATCCGAGTGGTCATGTTTTCGGTGTGTAAGATACTAAAAAAAAAGAAAAAAAAAACAAAACAAAAAAACAAAACAAAAACAAAACAAAAGAAAAAAAAAAAAAAAAAAAAAAAAACAAAAGAAAAAAAAAAACAAAAGAAAAAAAAAAAAAAAAAAAAAAAAAAACAAAAAAAAAAAAAAAAAAAAAAAAAAAAAAAAAAAAAAAAAAAAAAAAAAAAAAAAAAAAAAAAACAAAAGAAAAAAAAAACAAAAGAAAAAAAAAACAAAAGAAAAAAAAAAAAAGAGAGAGAGAAGAAACTAGTTATACGAGATGAACTGATAAATTTAAGATTCCAAAATGCATGAACCCCCAAAAAATAAGAGATGGGGGAGTGAAATTAATCTACTTCAGTATGTGGCTCAAGAGAATACCGATCCAGTATGTCGATGGAATTAAATACTATATAGGTGGGAAATGCATAGTCTGTCAGAAGATCTTCCAAAAAATCTCTTTGGTAATCTGAAAAGTAGCATCTAAAACATTGAAAGAGAAAATAAAGCAACAACAAAGACAAGGAAATTATTGAGAATGGACCAACATATTCTTTTTTTTTTTTTTTTAAATCATTTCACTCCAAGCAAGGCAATAAAGCCAGTAGGCTGCAAGGGATTACTGAGTGTTAGAGAATATGAGAGAGAACAATAAAAGAACTAGAATTAAGAAGACAAAAGATAACAATTGACATTGCATATAAATTTTTGAACATCAAAGTTGATTAGGAAACAAGAAGCTGGAAGAGAGTTCCACAAGCGAGAATTATGATAAAAGCAACTGTCAGCATAGAACTGATGATTACATCCAGTCATTTTAACTGTAAAATGAAGAGACCTCTCTGCCAATCTATTTTTTTTTTATGTGCAATGTGTGATACATGCTTAGTCAATCATGTATCTTTTGATACATGACTGAAAAGGCAGATTTTTCCCACAGTAGGTTGCCATTTCTTTCTGTGGTAGACCAGTTGCCATCCAAGGTTATAGAACCCAGTCTGTTCTGCTATTTGCCCATAGCTTTGGCAATCTAGTACTGTTCTTAAATTCATAAAGTCTAGGTACCATACAGGAAAATTTATTAGAACAGTTACCATGAAAGTATTTATTGAAAAAGGTACATTATGGTGATAGGAAAGTGACTGAAGCTGAGATGTCAGGTCAAGACCAAGAACATTGCAGATTTGGATTTTATCAAGAATCTCTAAATATATAGCAGAAACTCATAGCAAAATTCAAATTTGAATGATAGACTTATTAATATGTAAGATAGATTCTGTCAAGAAAATATTGAATTGACTTTCCTAACAGCAGACCAAGCAATTGATTCAATATAATCTTTCCACTTCATGTCAGCATATGTATGCTAGAGAATTTAATCAGATATTTTTTTATCCGACTATTTCTTAAACAAGAGGCATATAAAAATATACATATTTAATAATTTAATCTTTTTCTTTATATGAAGAAAGTAATGCTTATTTTACTTGTAAGTACCCAACCTGAATATGTGTCTGATTTGAAAAAAATTGCAACGTTAGCCATGTAAGCAACCATTTCATGCTTCCAGAGACAAATTCTTTTCCTTTTTCTTTAACCCCTTTTAAGTAATTCTGTAATCTGAAGAAGGTAGTAGCCACCCAGCTTCTTATTTTTTTCTGCATTTTACAAGTCATTTTTATGATTACAAAATCCATAAAAAATAAGATTTTTTTATAGATCAATGGGCATTTCTGCCAATGAGCAGAATTTTGTAGATGTACATGCACATGTGTGTGTGTGTGTGTGTGTGTGTGTGTGTGCATATAGATATTACACACACATGCAACTATTTTCATATATGGAGATTATATTTATACATTAACTTTATGTAATTTTACAAAGAAGGTTACACCCTCCATAAGAATTTGTACATTGTTTTATGGCTCATGAAATTTTCATTCAATCTAAGAATGTCAGATCTTGTTTTGCAATTAATTAAAACATTTAAATATAAATGTGAAACTTAATCAGTTCACGATTGGAGTATAGTTGTTTCAACAGAAATTCTTCTTCTATGTGTCATGTCCTTTCAGGACATGACTCTCCACAATTTCCTATCCTTTGTAGCTCTTAGTAAATTTTGTCTTTTTGCTACCTCTCCCTGTTCTATAATCCATTTATGCAAGTTCATTAAGTAGGTTATGAACCATTTTCCTCAGTTTCTCTTGCCTTCAATATGTCTCCAGAGTGTCAAATTTTCCAATCCCTCTTTCCTCATTATTTGCCATAGAAATTTCAACTGTCTCTTTCTGATGCTAAGCATAAGTGTCCGTTTTGTTCCAATTTCTCTAAAACTTTGCAGTTGCTCACATGTTCAGTCTTGGTATTCTCAGTATCTTTCTGTAGAGCCACATTTTTGTTGCTTCAAATCTTTTCTTCATCTGTGAAATTGTCCAGTATTTACTGCCATAGTGAGGGACTGATATTACATAACAGTTAATTACTTTTTTTCTAACAAGATTTTCCTGTTTTATAATACTTTGCTAAGCTTTTGGAAGGCATCTTTCGCTATCCCAATGCGCCTTCAGATTTCAGTGTCATACTTTCTGTCTTCTATTAAAATACTTCCCAGATATTTAAATCATTGCACTTACTTCATTTTGGTATCTTCAATTTGTAATTTGCATGTTGAGCTGTTCCTTTTGCTAACAACCATGCATTCCATCTTCTTGCAATTGATGTTTAGTCCTTTCTTCTTGCTTTCCTTCACTACCTTCTGTAGGAGCTCTTGTAGTTTCCTTTCTGTGTCTGCTATCAACACTCATTTGTATATCTTATATTTTTAAGATTGTAGTCACAAATAATGAATCTTGGTAGGACTTCTAATTCTCTCAGAATTACCTCACTGTATAGGTTGAATAAGTCTGGTGAGAAGACTCATCCTTGGCTTACACCTCTTTTTATTTTTGTATATTTACTGAATTCATTTTCTGTCCATATGCAAACAGTTTGCTGCCAGATTATTCTGGAATATTCTAATATTCTTCCCAAATATGTTTACCTAGATGTTCCAACAGTTCCTTGTGACATACCTTAGCATGTGCTTCTGCAGAATCTATAAAACATAGGTATACATTCTTCTGTACTTATATTGCTCTTTCTAATGTCATTCTGAGCATAAATATCACATTCTTTGTTCCAGTGCATTAGCAGGAATGAAATTCTTGATGAATTTGTTTAATAAACCCTCCCTCTTATATAAGTAATCATTAAAGAGAATAAAAAAAACTTCATCGATTTGATTAATAAACCCTCCCTCTTGTATATATTAGAGAGAATGAAATTCTTTATGGATTTGTTTACACTTATAGCAGGTAGGACTTTTTTCATCATTACAGAGAATGAATGTTTCCATAGAATTCTTTTTAATAAATATTACCAATGAAAATATAATTTACAATTATACAAGTTAAATAATCTCATATATTTATACCAGATTTTTCCACACTTAAAATTTTTTTGGTTTTTTCATAAAATATTTTGCAACAAAAATATTTAACTTGTATAAAAAACCCGTAGTTTACAACACTTACCTTGACACTGCTGCTGCTAGAAACCTTAATTATTTTATCAGGTCCACTGCAGAAGAAACGATGGGCACGAGGGCATTCATACTCAATACCAATATACACTCGTACTAGCACCTCGCCTTGTTCTGGAAAAAAAAGAAAAGAAAAAAAAAACAAAAAAAAAACAAAACAAAATCAATAGGGAGAAAACAATCACATGATTAAATAAAACCATTAAAAAGATATTGCCAAACTTGCTGAAATACACTGAAAATTAGGAAAAAATATTGCTGCTGGTTAGTAATCAATGAAAGCTAAACAGAACGTTAAAATATGTACACCATATTTGATGGTATAAAGGTGCACATTTTAAATATATGTAATAAAACCGTAAGATGCTAATTACATTTTTTTATGCCCAAAGGCAAGCATCCAACATAGATGTATATGCCTGAAATTAAGTAGCATCTTACATCAAAGAATAATGTTATTCTTGTTGAAGACATATTTTAGTTCTGTTTACATCTTTTACAGAATTCCATGCAGTTTTGATGCATTATATATCTCACTTTTTGCCTTTCTCCAAAGGTAAGGCCTCCTGTAGGTTAATTTTACCTACAATACTAATTATTATACACTACAAATTTAGCTCAGCCAATTATATTTACTGAAATGACGACAACATCATTGTTTTCTGAGAACATTTTTTTTTGTCAAAAAACATGTCATTGAGACAAAGCACAGATAAATAGATTCATGCCTTTTCTAAAGCTATGAACATTACGAAATTAGAATAAGTCCTATCACTGAAATTTAAACTGTTTACAGATTATTTTCCATACTGATAGCCACTTCAACTTTCAAGTGCTGAAAAATTGTGTGACATGATATAGATATATGAAACATGTAGAAAAAAAAATACCAATTTATCATCAATTTAAAACTAGTAACTTAATTTAAAAAATATTATTTCTCAACCCACCAACCCCCTAAATATAACCAATGTTATTTATGACTTTATTTGCCCAATTGGAGATTAATAAAATAATAAAAGTAATTACAGTCTCCAACTTAACATTTTTCATTGCATATGAAAATCAAAAAAAAAAAACATCATCGCATGTGCTCATTATTGTGACGCATGTCAGAAGGGACATCCTACATTTTCAGATTTGTTCTTTGAAATTTAGATCTAACATTGCACTAAATGCACTATTTACAACTATAACTGTTTTTCACATAATACACTAATTGCACCCCTCACCCACAAGGATGACTGAAAAATTCAAAAGCTAGGACCATTATAAAAAGTTTGGAAATTATATACAACAACTACTGCTGTTTGTGTGAAGGATAATTCATAATTTGGGGGCATGGATAGCCAAATTCAATAAAAACAAAATGTATATACCCCATAATGCACACACACACACACACTATATATATAATGTATGTATGTATGTATGTATATATATGGTGATGTGTATATGTTGTCGTATTTGACATATGAGGGTCAGCAACTCAGTTCCTAGGAACTGACAGCGAGACACCAGCACATATGATTTGATTATAGTGGTGAAGGCTTTGTGCAGAGCCAACCACACTTTTTGAAGGGCTGAATACAGAGACCTGGTGCACTACGTGCCACAAGTTCCCCAAACGACCCTCCGCAGGTTTTGAATTCAGAGTTGTCCTTCTAGATCAGTTGCTATCCAAGGCTATAGAACCCAGTCTGTCCTGCTAATTGTTCCATAACTGGAGGAAGAAGAAGAGGATTCATACCTTTCCCAAGGGCATTAGCACGTAAGTGAATGTAATGGATTTGACTGGAATTTGAACCCAGCTCTCTGAGCTGTTACCCACTATTCCACTGTGCTTCCTTATATATATTAGAAATTTGCATAAATACATCTGTTCACATGTACTTAATCAAATAGTTAATGAATGTACATCTTCACAGATAAAAAATGATTTAAAAGAACTGACAAAGGAGGATCCTTTTTTTTCAAAATCAGCTTAGGAATTCATAACTGAAAGTCACTCAATTTAGGTCATTAGGTTGGATGAAGTTTATCAGTTCTGTTGGTTCATATTCCAACTACCAACTCTTCAAGCCTCTTTAGACTTTTGTAAACCAAAGGAATGCCAATATATGAGACCAAAACATAATTATAGCACCCACAAATACAAGTGGGTTTAAATGGTTTTATCTGGGAGTGAAGGTTCTGTTGTTTCATAACCAACTGTAAAATTGACATATAAGGTCTTCAAAACTTTTGTCCAAAAGTACAAAGTAAAATGAAACAAATAAGTAAAATCTTTCAGGATCAAGTGCCACTCAGGCAGAGTGTAGGGATTTCCAGTTGTAGGCTTAAATAGCCTGCATAATAGATCAATTATCTGTGAGCTGACCACAGTGTGACAAGATGGTAGTCAGAAAGAAGTTGGATAATCAGTGGTGACAAACTGTCACCTGGAAACGTGAAGGCAGTTGCAATCAGAGATGGGCACAGAAGTGATTCAAGTTCTCATTTAGCCAAAGAGAAACTCTGATCAATTATTTTATTATGAGAGAAGACAAAATTAGCAGCAAAAAATGTTCTAAGTGTTAAAACCCACCCACCCGCAGACACTGCCAAGTGAATCTGTGAATAAATAAACTGTTTTAGGAACAAGATTTTCTTTTTCTTTTTCTTGCCATAGCAATATTTTTACAATATTTTATGCAGGGCCTTCCCAAATGATTTTTGTCACACTTATACAAATGAGAATCCTAACACAATATAGGGTGATTTGTCTAGTCAATGAAAACCTGAGAGAGTCTCTGGTGTATATTTACACCAGAAGGAATTCATATCAATTAAAATACACCATCTAACAAATTGCTAACACATAATGAAAGTTACTATTGTAAAATTTGTAAAACAACCATCAATACTAATTTGTACAAAACTTAACCTATTGTACCCAATAAAAAAAAACAAACAATTATTGCAGACTATATAAGAAAATAAGCTGACTGTAATAATTTAAGTTCAAACCATACCTGTTATTATGACACCCAGAAGATTAAAATTCAAATTGTTTATTGAAGACAAAGTATCAGACAAGAAATTACACAACACCTGTTAAAATTGTAGTCACTTGATTTTTGATTATGTTTAAAAATCTCAGAATGTTTTAAAAATTTAAGCATTGTAAGCAAAAAAAACAAAACAAAACAAAAAAGCACTCAAGGAAGCATTTTGATAAATCTACAGCAGAGTTTACAAGAAAATAAAGCAAAAAATAAAATTGTCTTTTTGTCACCTCACCTCTTACGTCCTGATGTGCAGAGAGAGAAACAGTGTGGAATAACTGACCTTTGGGTACTCGCTTTTGCTTGCCCTTTTTATTAGCCTCCCCAAGTCCTGGCCACTTGTCTCTCTCCATCCGAACTGTGATGTCCCAGGGCAATAAAAAATTGCTCCCATGGAAAAAACCAGGAAGTTCCAAACCTGAAAAAGTACAGTTGGAAAAAAAAAGTTTGTGTACCAAATCATGTATGTGTTCCAAGTACTTTCACCCATGATTGATGTCAATAGTGTAAAAAGTTGAATGATAGTATTTAAATTAACACACAAAATTTTGAAATACATGTGTTCAAATGTTATAACTGAAAAATGTAGTATCATATGATTAAAATGACACTACAGTTTCAAGGCATTGCAATACATTAGATTGAATAAAATATTTTCAATGTAGGTTGCCTTCATTTGATGTAAAGGTCTTTCAAGATTTTTAATCATATTTTCTTGCATTTGAAATGTCATAATACTACTTCAGTTGTCAACCAAAATCAGATAGAAATTAGGAAAGGTGAAGTAATTCTATGAGGTATTTATATATATGACATTTTGCTCAAAGAGATGAAAGATCAGTCTTTTCAAGATACAACCTGTAATAGGACCAATATAGATTTGTGTTTTTTTTTTTTCTTTAATTAACAGTGACAATTTCTTAAATAACTAGGTAATTGGTATACAACCTTCATCTGCTGCAAAATAGTTTTTTGTGGAGAAATGTTATTACTAAATACATTGAAAGTTTTTTATATTTTATGTACTACTAGCAGTTTAACCCGTCTTTGACCGGGTCTTTCATTACTGAGAATTTTTGCCGTTCCATTGGAGCAGTTTAAGTTTAAAGTCAGCCCACCTGAAAATCAATATTAGTAACAACAATTGGGTACAACTGAGGCACATCCCCAAATGGGGGTTTAACAATTTGAATGGGGAGTGGCCCTGAAAAGGGAACTGTATTGTAACAATTTAAACTGTTTTTATGAAAGATATACATATCAAAGAACAGATAGTAAATAGTAAAACGTTGCTGACAGTTATAATGGACTGGAAGTAGTGGAGAGCTATTGTTGCAAACAATTTGAACTCAAAACCAGCACTGAAGAATAATCTATCAAACAAACAAAAAATTTCATCGAAATCGGATGAAAACTGTGGAAATGCATAAACAACATCCGATCACACACACACAATTTGAGAATTATATATATATAAGAGATAGGATGAATATTAGGTTTTATAGTTTTTATTACTTTTTCATATTTTAATTAATAGGAATGTGTCTAATATCTGTTTATATTTTTGAGATGTGGTATTGTAACTATTTATACTATTTAAATCATTCGGACTGTTGTCCTCATCTTTACTGTTATATTCACAACGTTTCGGCTGTTGTACACTCTGACCTTCTTCATGTGATATATGTTTGAATTTTGAACCAAACCTTTTATTTAGTCAATGGGGATTGTTTGAATTCCATGTGTCATGCTTTTTTTGGATATCTCAGTTTCAGTTAATTCTTTTTAGTAACTCAACTCTCCAACTTATTGCTCTCTTTGCTTTAGCCAGGTATTGAACTTACAACTCTGGGTCAAGTCACTTTTTGGATTACTCAACCAATGCTTTTATCCACTCACTTCAGTAAGTGAATTTTTGCGACTTATAAACCTAATGTCTCAGTAACTCCTTTTTTTTCTTTTTTTACCAGAGCTCATATTACAATTTTGTTGTTGTTATTGTTTTTCTCTGGCTCTCTCTATTACTGGTTGCTATACTTTATTCATGTCTATGCTTGGCCAGATTAGTAGATTTTTGTGGCCTAGCATATATGCTGATTCCTTAATGCATTTAAGTAGAGCAAAATAAGTTAATATGCATTTAAGTCATACGATATTAAAATCTATTTCACTTTCGTTACATGTGAACTCACATTCACTTCAAACACTGAAGTGTTTACATAAATTCTATACTAGCTCTGAATAGGTCTACTGGTTCAGGTCTAAACTGATCTGTTGGGTCGTAAGACATCAAAATTAACATAAGAGTCCATGTCACATACATACACACACACACACACATATATATATATATATTTGAAATAAATATAAAAAACTCACAACTACTTATTTTTAGGGAACAAATATTTTAACACTATCTTAGAAACAAAATCTAAGTGAACGACATTCCATAAGCATTTGAGAAGAACAGTGAAAATACCTCACATAAAACTGCTGCTTAAATCCTTTATATTTCTACAAGAAAATGATTCTGTCTATATTTCTGAGATGAGGTATTATGTACAGTATTTACATTAGTCGGACTATTGTCGTCATCTTTGTCGCCATATTTGTCACAACGTTTCGGCCGTTGTACGCTCCGGCCTTCTTCAGGTGGTTGGAATTTCGAACTGAAACCTTTATTTCTAGTTCCACGTCCCATGTTTGATGGATGTCAGTTATCTCCTGCTAATTTTCCCTCTGAAAGTTCTCCACTGCCTTAACCAGGTATTGAACTCACCTTCTTTGGGTCTGTCACTGGATCTAACCAACACATTTATCCACTGTGCCATGTGTCCTTGAGGACATCTGGGTATGAACTTCTGAGTATTATAAACCTAATGTTTTCAGCATCGTTTTTTACCAGTGCTCATTGCATGTCTTTACCAGAGTTCATATTGCAACTTTGTTATCATTGCTTTTCTCTGGCACTCCTTATTACTGGTTCCCATATTGTATTTATTTCTATGCTTGGTCGGCTCAGGAGATTTTTGTGGCCTAGCATATGTGCTGATTCCTTAAATTAAGTTTATGTTGAGATCATAGACAGGGAACACCATTGGAAAATTCGTAAACAGAGGGAAAATTAGCAGGAGATAACTGATAACTGACATCCATCAAACATGGCACGTGGAACTAGAACAGTCTACCCCAGTGATCGAAATAAAAGGTTCAGTTCAAAATTCCAGCCACCTGAAGAAGGCCGGAGCGTACAACAGCCGAAACGTTGTGACAATTATGGCGACAAAGATGAGGACAATAGTCCGACTAATGTAAATACTGAAGAAAATGATTATACATGAAATTTTATTCTGAAGATGATTTAGTGTTGTGAAATGATGGTAAAAAAAAAAAAAAAAAAAAAAAATAAAATTAGAAAATAATTCAACCTTTCAAACTCTTTGTTGTAATCTAGAAAAAGTTACTGAATGAGGAATAACCAAAACAGACATTGGAAATGGTAATCTTTATAACATCAACAAAATACAATACTAACCAGCTGCGTGATGTTGATAAAACACTGCTAGTAGTGGACTACTTAGACAGCATATTACCCCCACTACTTACAATAACAATAGTGTCCAAAGTATTTATGAGGATTGGGACATACCCATTATAGGTACGGTATATAACAGTCTTTAAAGTGTGAATAATTTAGAAATTTTGTTTAAAGGGTAGGTTAGGCCTTAAAACATTTGCCATAATTTTTCAGACATGTTTTAAAGGATGGAACTTACCTTGGGTGTGATTGTATGAAGCCGTTTTACCAATCATACATAAACTCCAAGAAGAAAATTTCGGCAGTAAACCTGATGGTGAATCTGTGTTGACCATTCCAGGCAGATACTCAGTTGTTGAATGCTGACGATCAAAGACTCGTTCGACCTCTGGTGAAATGGAATGAGAAAAATATCAAAATAAGATGGAACAAATAATAAATAAAAAAA
Organism: Acanthosepion pharaonis; assembly: GCA_903632075.3. Taxonomy (NCBI): domain Eukaryota; kingdom Metazoa; phylum Mollusca; class Cephalopoda; order Sepiida; family Sepiidae; genus Acanthosepion; species Acanthosepion pharaonis. Next base: position 123,756 of record CAHIKZ030002120.1, on the reverse strand, counting down.
AAAATCTGATGTGTATGTCTATAAAATAGGGGGCCACTCCCCATTCAAATTGCTCTGACAGATTTGCTATTGAAACAGGAGTAAATGGTAGTGTCATCTGCATGGATGCGTACTTGGGATCTGATGACTTTATGAAGATCAGAAACAGTGTAGGACCCAGGATAGAGCCTTGGAGGACACCTTTATTTGTGTGAAAGAATTTGGAAGTGAGTCCGTTCAGAACAGACTTGTATTTCTAAACCATCATTTCATGATACTTTAGAAATACAAGTCTTAGTAATTAACCCATAGTTGGAAGAGAAAAAGTGAATTCATATATCTTTCTCAAGCGTATTTGAGCTTAAGTGAATATAACAAACCTAACAGGAATAGGAACTCAACTAGGCAAGCAGAATGTTTTTTTTGTTTTAAGTATTTGATATGAGAGTTTTAGCTAATACACATACAATCACCTTTAAAAGCACGTCTTTAAAATTTTTTTTTTTTTAAAATGTCTTTAAATAATATGAATAATATATAATAAATACGTCTTTAAATAATATGAATAAAAATACATCTTTAAAAATACTTTTTTGTTTTAAGTATTTGATTTTAGAGTTTTAGCTAATCATTACACACGCACAACCACCTTTAAAAATACATGTTTTTAAAAACACGTCTTTAAAAATTTTTTTTAAATACATGTCTTTAAATAATATGAATGATAAAAAGCTTGATATATTCAATGGTGATAGTTACGTATATATATTTGATATAAGAATTTTGATAAGAGATAACCAGCTTTAGTATCTGTCTATATTTCTGAGATGAGGTATTATGTACACTATTTACATTATTCAGACTATTGTCCTCATCTTTGTTGCCATATTTATTACAACGTTTCGGCTGCTGTATGCTCCAGCCTTCTTCAGGTGGTTGGAATGTTGAACTGAACCCTTTAATTCACTCACTGAGGTAGAATGTTCTAGTTCCATGTGCCATGTTTAATGGATGTCAGTTATCAGTTATCTCCTGCTAATTTTCCCTCTGTTTACGAATTTTCCAATGGTGTTCCCTGTCTATGATCTCAACATAAACTTAATTTAAGGAATCAGCACATATGCTAGGCCACAAAAATCTCCTGAGCCGACCAAGCATAGAAATAAATACAATATGGGAACCAGTAATAAGGAGTGCCAGAGAAAAGCAATGATAACAAAGTTGCAATATGAACTCTGGTAAAGACATGCAATGATAACAGCAAAATTGCAATATGAGCACTGGTAAAAAATGATGCTGAAAACATTAGGTTTATAATACTCAGAAGTTCATACCCAGATGTCCTCAAGGACACATGGCACAGTGGATAAATGTGTTGGTTAGATCCAGTGACAGAGCCAAAGAAGGTGAGTTCAATACCTGGTTAAGGCAGTGGAGAACTTTCAGAGGGAAAATTAGCAGGAGATAACTGACATCCATCAAACATGGGACGTGGAACTAGAAATAAAGGTTTCAGTTCGAAATTCCAACCACCTGAAGAAGGCCGGAGCGTACAACGGCCGAAACGTTGCGACAAAGATGACAACAATAGTCCGACTAATGTAAATACTGTACATAATACCTCATCTCAGAAATATAGACGGAATCATGTTTAATGGATGTCAGTTATCAGTTATCTCCTTTTAATTCCAGCTTTACATACAGATCTAATGCTATAAGTTTAATGGACAGTGTTATTTACAATTGTCCTCATAAGAAAAACAAAACTTCTGGAGGTCAATAGTAAATGACCCTGCCCAATAAATCTTTAGCATAGGTTTAGTTGGTTGGTTGGTTGTGTTTAGTAGCATATCAACCTCTATGGTTTAATTAATGCTGAAATCTAAATATTTTGTATGCAATTCTATTTTTATTTTTTGGGGGATAATAATGTTTTTAGTGATGCAAGTTTTACTAATTAACCCTTACCTGGAGGAGAAGAGGTGGATCCATACCTTTCTCAAGGGTATTTGCATGTAAGTGAATATAACAAACCCAACGAGATAGGAACTCATCTCACCGATTAACAATTCTGAGCCATTATCCATTACACCACCTGCACATCCAAGCTTACCTGGTATGCTCTGAAGAGTTGGATGCAGATGATAGTTCTGAAGACAATGGACATCATGCATGACATCCATATAAGAATTTAGATCTGATGAAGCTATTTGAAGAACATGACTGCAGTTCTTAGGTTAATGTTTTGATTTTATAGCATTGTACATTATTCAACCAAATTATCCCCAGATCAATCTGTCCTATAGAAAATCTGTTCTAATAAATCCATACACCAATGTTTTTGAAGTATTTAGATTCTGTCAATTACAAATTTGGGATTTTTATGTTGTATTAAGAGCATGTGTCATCACAACTAACATTCTAATTCCAAATGATAATTCAGTATATTTTTAATAATGGTAAAGAAATACACACTTCACCAAAATCTGAAAAATCAACAAAGAGCATTTTGCAAGTGTTTTTAAGTGAGCCAAAATGTGCAAAACAATACAAACTGGCTTGCCCAAAGTTGACCTCCTATAGATGTGTAGAAAAATCAGTCTAACTGAAATGCAACTATAATATTTTGTCTTCCATGTCTAATAAGTTCATAGGGAGGTGGGATTTAATAAGTAAGTTGGGGAGAGTGTTAGTAACTTTTTGTGAATAATTGAGGAGGAGATCAAAATAAGTTGGTACTGCTAGCATCTAAGTTGATGAATGAAATACACGAATTATATAAACTCTTATTGCACAGCCCATTAATGGATATAGCAAAAAACATAAAAAGAAAAAAATTGATTGCACCAATGATGAGAGATGCTGGGAATTTAAAATTTAAAAAATTTTTTTTATGTGTGTTTTGGGTATATAATCTAACCAACAGACACAAAAAAAAATTTTAAATATAAAATTACCATCTGTCATCTGTGCACATGTGTAGTTGCATCAATGTAGAAGACCTAAGGATGAAACACATCACATAAAACCTTTTTCCTCTTTTTCTTTCCCTTAAAGTTGTTCTTGATATCCAAAAAAAAAAATTATATATTGTTATCCCATATATATATATATATATATGTATGTATGTATGTATGTGTGTGTGTGTGTGTGTGTGTATGATAGCTTTCAATTTGTTAAAAGAGTGACAAGGTTTAGTTCTTGTGAGAACAAGGGCTGTTGAAACCAACAAGTGACTTGAATTGCTTATTGATAAAATAATTTGTTCTGTACAGGGCCTGGCTTATTTTGTAAATTCTGTTCAAGTTACTCCTGGGTTTTCATGTAATGGGTGACACCAGACCAGTTTCTGCAGCTTGTCTGACACACCCTACAAGTTTTAAGCATAGTATTAATTGTAATTTGTCTAAGGTCTACCAATATAATTTCTTGTGGCTAACCAGGTCTGCACTGAGGAGGCATACTCGGCCACAATTATATGAGTGCTACATCAATGATTTTCCCCTTTTCTAACTGCACACTTGACATTTGCCTAATACAATGTATGTTCTTGGAAATACCTCCAGTTATTTTGATTACAAGCAGCAGTTGCCTATTCTGGATGTTCAATATGCCAAATTGCAAGAAAAACCTTTGTCAGAATAGTATACAGTTGGTTAAAATTATTTATAATATATACACACTGGTGACGTTGAACAAATCTCAGTAGACTATGAACAAAAATAACACCTCTACTGCAAAAAAAAAAAAAAAAAAAAATAATAATAATAAAAGGAAAAAACAAAACACATGCAGTATTTTTAACTCTGTAATGGGAAGCCCATATTTCTATCTCTGAAACTGACTTGACACTATGACAGAACTGATCACAGAATTCCAAACTTGAGATGAGAGGGAAAGAACCCTTGTCCCAAGTCAACAGTGATAAATAAGTCATCTATACTAATCATAAAGTGTGTGTGTGTTTTTATATATATATATATATATATATATATATATATATATATATATATATATATACACACACATACACACACACATATATATATTTGAATTTGTAGGTCTGATGAATTGGATTGTGATTACGATTCCAATGTAATAATTATAACCATGGAATATTAGTGTTTGAGCCTTTTTATTATATTCTTACTCTGTCCTGGACATTGAGTTCTACTTGAATTCTATCCTCTTGGGAATATATATATATATATATATATATATATATAGTATGAATTTTATTTATTGATTGATTGATTTATTTATTTTATTTTTTTCTTTTTACTTACCTGGTTGGGTAAGTCTGATTTCTTGCTGGTGGCTATTCCCAGCATCAGCTAAGCTGTCATGGTTCAGAGTAGCAGAGTTAAATAAATCACTTCCTCCTGATTGTCCTGTTTGAAAAAAAGAAGCTGATAAGGAGAGTGAATTGGTTAATGAAGAAGGATATAAAATGGGATACCACATCTCAGTGTGAGAACCAAACATCTAAAAGTTTAAGGCCATTTCTCCAACAATATGCAGGTTCAATAAGACAGAAGTGGTGTACCAAGTTCAAATTCAAAGTGAGACACTTTCTGTTCACTTCACACACTCTCTTCTCATCTCTTCCACCCTCTCTCTTGATGCAGAGAAAATAGCAGGGCAGAATGGTCAGTCTAGACAAGGTTGACAACTGATCTACAAGAAGGAAAACTGAATTCAGATCAGGAGTGAAGACTTTTGAAGTGGTTATACGTGATCTGTAGTTTCCTTCAAGAAGCTCCTCTAGCCAAGATAATGACAATATGTGTTTGTTCCAAAAACGCAGAGATGATTAGGTTCAAATGAATTTAATTTCCAAGTGAATTCAATAAACTGCTAAATGGAAAGAAATATATCTATAAGAATTTTTAGTAAAATTGGATGAAATAGAAATCCACTGAGAACAAAAGATAAATAGCTTTTTTTTTTTTTAGTGATTTTAAGAAATTAACTAAAAAAAAGATAATGAAAAAGTAAGAGTAAGAGAGAGAGAGAGAGAAGAGAGGGGAGGAGCAAAGAAGAGAGAGGGGAGGATGATAAAGAAGAGAGAGAGAGGAGGAAAGGAGAGGAGGAGAGAGAGAGAGGGAGGCAATAGGAGAGAGAGGGAGGCAAAGAAGAGAGAGAGAGGGGAGGAGCAAAGGAGAGAGAGAGAGGGAGGCAAAGAAGAGAGAGAGAGAGGGAGGCAAAGAAGAGAGAGAGAGAGGGAAAAGAAGAGGGAGAGAGAATTTAGAAAGAAGAGGGAGGCAAAGAAGAGGGAGGCAAAGAAGAGAGAGAGAGAAGGAGGCAAAGAAGAGAGAGAGAGAGGGAGGCAAAAGAAGAGAGAGAGAGGGAGGAAAGAAGAGAGAGAGAGGGAGGCAAAGAAGAGAGAGAGAGGGAGGCAAAGAAGAGAGAGAGAGAGGGAGGCAAAGAAGAGAGAGAGAGAGGGAGGCAAAGAAGAGAGAGAGAGAGAGGGAGGCAAAGAAGATGGGGGAAAGAAAAAGGCCGAGAGGCGCACAAGGAAAAAAAAAAAAAGAAAAAAAAAAGAAGAGAAGTGGGGAGCAAAGAAAACCTACCAAATAAAAGAAAAAAATGCAAAGCAAACTAAAACCAAACTAGTTACATACCTAAGCTGAGAGCTAGGCTTAGATTTCCAATACCAGGAGCAAGATCACCCTTGGATCCATCCCTCAAGTGAAAGCCATTTGATTTGACAAGTGGGGAAGCAACAAAACTGTCTGTATCTGGTTTGAAGACAGGAATTTCTACATGTTGCAGAGAAGAGCAACAGATCTTCTCCAGGTTCTCATAAAATTCAAAATTTGCTGCCTGCAATTATCAAAAAAAAAAAAAAAAAAAATTAAAATGTAACTTGTCATTTTTCAACTCCTGTCAGAAATCATGAAAAAAAAACAAAAAAAAAGAAAACAAAAAAACTCATCTTTGAAATAAACAAAAACTATATCTGAAATTAAAAACAGGAGAGGCAAATTCAAATTCCTGTTTGTTTTAATTCTTGACCACTGACATTCTCCTTATGATTACTTTTTTTAATAATGGATTTTTACAGGAATAGCATCGACAGTAAATTTTTATTGCACACAAAAGACAAATTACTGAAAACTTCACTTCTGAAAATCTGATCATCACAGAAAGATAAACAACTTAGAGTGTCAAACTTAGAATAGTGTGCAAAAGGAGAGGGCAGGACATCCAATCAAATAGTGAAATAAAAATTTACTTTTTAAAATTTTAAATTGTTAATTTTGTTGTACAAGCACCCTACAATCCCACAAGTTGGTGTAAATGTGGATCCATGTTTTAATAAGCGAGACCGGAATAGGCTCACCTCTACATGAGCCTTAGGGTCATACAATCAAGGAGTTAGCCCCGGGCATTACCACACCTCTGCATGTCACTGCAGACTTACTGCACAAAATAGGCCTGAAAAAAATTGTCCTTGTACACTTACTAGAATGTCAAGGAACCAAGTAGTAAGTTTAGCAAGAAAGATTGGAACCTCATTAATGCACTCAAAGTCAAAATATAAAAGACTCAATGATATTCATTTCAGTTGCACTTAGATAAATATTGGGCCAAGGGAAAGGAGAGGTGGTTCTTATCAGTCACTTCAGTATTTTCATCATATATAAGTTTTCTTAAATCACTATCTGGTTCAATGATTGAGCAAGAAGACTGAAGAGAAAGAAATTTTTCACAAGATCTCTTCAGCCATTCAAACCATAATTCCTGATTTCACTACATTTATCAAAGTCTAATTCACTTGATGATTAAAGAAACTAACCACAAGTCAAAGAAATTCCTCACTCCAGGACAGTTTTGGCTTGACCACCATTTACTGGGTCCACAGTCCTGGAGGAAGACAATAATAACTAAAACTGTTGAAAAAATGGAATTGATAAACATATATACAGTGCTGATAATTACCATAGCAAAGAATGAATTCAACAAAAACCTAAGATTAACAATTTAAATATATTTCACCTATGACTGTGCAACACCCACCTCCAATAAGTAATAAATATTCAAGCTAATTACTGTTAACAATAGATAATGGCCATCTACTTGTTTCCAAAGACACCCATCTGCAAGGGTAGTTAACCAATCCCTGGTGCAGATGTTCAAACCCTTGGTCACAATGACTTGTGACGATGCACTTTCCAGCAGTACAACATGCTGGGATCACCTCTGGAAGGCAAGAAAATCAAGTAGTCATCTCCATGACAAATTGACCATGGGGAGATTATAGAATATAAAATCCTACATTCTACAACCAATGCAGGAAGCACAAATAAGTAGAAAATGCACACAAGAATAGGTAGAGACCACCGAAGAAAAAAACTTTGGATTCAAAAAATTAAATAGTTTCTGAAATTTGACTGGCCAAAACAACCAAATACTGTGTTTATAAATACGTCTGTGTATTTGAACTCCAAATGAACTGGTCATTAGGTACGATTCCGCCTAAAGTTAAAAGTTTTTGTTTGGAGCCTATCACATGACAAAAAAAAATGTATATATTTGCAAACTCCACACACCTGAGAGCTAAGATAGGCAGAGAAACATTTATGGCGCCTGTCTCTATGAAACTCTCATCATCGTGATCTTGAGTTTCAACTACCTCACCAACAAAGAATCTCACACACTTGCCTAAAAATTATTCATAGCCGTGGCCAGAAAAGGCAGTAAGTTATTCCTAACTTGTTTTTTTACATTTTGGAAACTACTGAAGACAATTTTCATGCATCTACACACGTGTTTCTACTAATGTGCTTCTCACACACATACCTACATTACAGCCAACAGCCACATGTGCTTTTCACTAATGTGTTTTATCAACACACACAATCATCAGCAGTCACACATACACTGTACTAATATATTTATCAAAGCACATGACTATATGTTCCATTCCTTAACACAAGGAATGTTAGCAAACTTTTCAAACATTTGAACTTTGGTCATTCGCAACCACAAAAACTCAACATCTTGTGTAAATAATCAATATCAACCTGTATTTAAATGTATAATTATGCCTATCTGTTTTTTGTCTGCTGTCTCTGCTAAGAAATCATTTCTTCAGGTTTTGTTATAATTGTGGGTACAATACCCAGATTATAATTTTCCACTTTTAATCCATTAAGACTGACCCCCACAAGATTCAAACCTGGGCATTATAGTTGAAAAGTAATTGTTCTAACTAGTCAGCCACATGCCCATAAAATAGTAGATGAAGTAGGAAGAAGAGTTCCAATTATCTTGATCCAATTCTTCAGTGAGTCATACATCTCAAAATATTGCTATAAGATTGCATCACCAAGTTAGTTTATTAGTGTTATTCCATTTAGTCAACTGTTTTAGTCTATTGGATGTCTAGTTCCAGAACCATGTACAGTGTTGTTCGATAAAAGTGACTTACCTTATCCTTTGAATTTAGCTCAACTTTCGTTTCATCGGAGAAGAGAACATTCTTCCAGTCTTCTATGGTAAAATTTTTGCAATAGTGAGCTCATTCAAGTCTCTTGGCTTTGTTGGCTTTGCTTATTAACAGCTTAAACCTTCGTGTACAAGATTTGTAACCTTGTTCTGATCGGATTGTTGAAGAGGCAATACTAACACTTCGCTTAGACTGGCTGCAATTTCTTGGCTAGTTATAGTCCTATTCTTCGCAACTTCTTTCTTGATTACCCTGTCAGTTCTATCATCAAACTTTTTCTTTCATCCCCTTGTTTCATTCCTTGGAGCAGGAGTGGCATCATTATGTGCCCTAAGCATTCGAGAGGCAGTTGATTGTGAGGTTATAGCAATTTCTGCAATTTCTTCTGTAGACTTGCCTGCTTTTGAGAGGGCAATAATAGATGCCTTAAGTGGTTCTGATGCGTGTTTGTACCCTTTCATCTGGTTAATAACGAGTGGCTATTTCAAGCTGTTTTTATACTGTATGAGGCTTTCTGGAATATTCTGGAATACTTTAGATTTAATTTAAGCTGTTCTAGAATTCCCTAGAATATTGTTCTGAGTGTATTGTAAAATAGTTTTCAATATTTTGTCAAAAGCTCTTTAAATTTACCAGTTTAATCATTAGAATGCGATATCTGAGTCACTTTTTTGCACAGAGTTTTTTTCCTGAATCTCATTTATATCCAAAATTATAATTATCAATAGAATACCTTAGGGTGAATAACCTTTTTTTTCCTAGGTGGTTGGGATGGGGTCTTTATTAGTAAGATTAAAAATTATTTTAACCCCAAAAACAAGACAAAAAATATTTTTAGTAAAAAAAAAATCAGGTGAGTCACTTTTATCAAACAGCACTGTACTTGGTAAACAGTATTCAAGCTGAATCATTGCTTCTTATTGCTATGTACAGATTCCAATGAATCATCATTTGATTTCATCCCAGAGTAATACTAAAAACAAAATAGTTAAATGTGAATTATTAAAGGAAAAAAAACAAAAGTCCTAACAGATTTAAAATTTGACCAGAATCTTTCAGCCTACTCCATAAAAGCTTTACTTTAATTCTGTGAATTATATCAGCAATTGTCTACCTCATGGCTGAAAGGATCATCCTTTTCAGCCTGTTTGCGTCCACAATTACAGGCAGCTTTAGTTTTTACTTGACTTGAATGTGGCATCACAGGTAAATGCTGGTTCTCTTCAGTTTCCAAACTGTCAGGAAGTTGATGTAACTAGAAAAAGAAAAAGAAAAAAATATATTTTAATAATATTTTTTTTAAAAAATATTTTACATTGTGACATGGAAGTTTCTAATGCTTCAGAACATTAAATTTGTTCCATTATCAAGCAATGTTAGGTAACTTTTGATGAAAATGATTTACTTTTGAAAACAGAATAGAATTTTATTGAAGAGTTTAAGAAGGAGGGGGGAACAAGATTTCAATATTTTATGGGTATGTTCCGTTAAAGCAGAAAAGTGAAAAATATAGGTTAGAGGTTTGTGTGTGTGTGGGGGGGGGGGGGGGTCTGGGTATTCATACTTGTCTAGAGGAACGGTCATGAAATATTATGCTCTATGTTGTATCGAGCACTTTTTTAAAAAAAAGTAAATGCTAAAGAACTGTGAATTCTCTGTTCTTTCTCTTTATTTGTATGTGTATATATATATATATATATATATATATATATATTGTGCACCTCAACATGGTGCAATGGTTAGGAAGCTTGTCTTGCTAGGTCAATTACAACTTAGTGAGTTTGATCCTCACTGGGTGCCCCATACTTTTGGCCTTGTGCCACATCTAAGCTGGGCTTAGAAAAAAAAAAATATATATATTGTAGAGTTCATGGTTAAGTGGAATTGGCAGATATGACCAACAAACAGAATTGACAAAGTTTCCAATAAACAATAAGAATAAGGAAAGAAGGAACAGGGCAAAGATAATAATCAGACTATATATTAAAATATTGCACATTAAGTGCTGGTGTTAATAAAATAGTGCCCAATGTAATATAACAGAGCTATATATTATATATTAATAAATATACATTTTTTTTTCTCATGAGTAGCACGACCTGGAGTTTTATGCCAAAATGCAATCTCAATTTAGCACCAGAAGATTGCATTGTGCATGAAACTCTGAGTCATGCTACCAGTGAGGATAGCTATGTATATATGTATATGCCAGACAAAAGTAGGCAAAGCAACAGTAATAAGGCAAAAGGTTCACAAACTAAGAATGGTGTTAACACACAAGAGGGATACAGACAAGGGATTGTAGCATTCTGACTTCAAGACAAGAAAGAACAAAAATATGGTGGATGAAACTGAGAAGTGATATATTGTGTTGGATAAGATGAAATCCAAGCATGTATCTGTATGATCTGTCTATAAATTTGAGGAGGAAGATGTTTTTGCAGTCATTCCATGCAGGATTGTAACCAACATATAAATTTATAAATAGAAAATAAATGCTACTTGGTGACAGAAATTATGTCGTAACGAGCTGAAAAAGAATTCAACTATAAAACAGTATGAAAACATTGTCTAAAACTACCTCCTCTTTTTAACCTATGATCAACTAGATAATTTAAAAATTTCAATGCAAAACAGTGTTAGAGAAAACTTAAAACCTTGTTTTTATTGTTCCTGTTTCTTTGGTCAGTAGCTGCTATGTCCCTTTGCATTTTCTTTCATAAACGGATGAGCAGTGATGGAAAAATAAATATTTTACTTACTGGGTTCACACAGTGCTGTCCTGTGAGGCTGACCTCCTCGCATAGTTGGCGTCCATTTTTCCACCATTTTTCACAAGACTCCTCCAATTGCCGCAAATATTTATCATAGGCTGGTCCCCTGGCATACTGGGCAAAAACACGTTTTGCTTGATTAAACTGTTAAAGAATAGAAAAAAGAAAAAAAGAAAAAAGTGGGGATAATAAACTTCATTCAAGCAGTAGAACAGACATCTATTGCTTATCAATGAGGAGTATTTTCAAAACTTCTAGCAGATGTCTCAAACTGGACAATTTCATGCTTTACATATACATTTCTTTACCGACATAACTACAATAAAGTTTAATTTATTTTCGGTATAAAAGAGTAGCTACAATAACTAATTGCATATAATAACCCTCCACAGCAAAAATGGTAAAACCTTCCCTGCTTTTCATATGCAAAATTTTGGTCTCTCATAGGCTGTTATTCACAACCCTCACTACTATATGCCATAATTTGACCTCAGATGATTCTTTCTGTCTGGCCCAATTCCATAATAAAATGTACTCAGATGATATTATTACCATTATTTAAAAGGAATTATCATAAAAAACTACCAGCAACATTAGTCATTACCAGGTCATCCTTGATACCTAAAGATGCCTTAACACTTAAGGGGTAAATAAGGGTTGATGGTTTTGTTTTTGTTGGAATTATTTTGGGGGTTTAAAATACTCCATTCCAGAAAGGATCTGTTTGGAGATTAGAGCAGCAGTTTTGGGGGCAGTATGTTTGATGTAAGTTGGGAGAGGAGCTTCCATCATATAGAACCAAAAACTGTCCCAGTCTGCCTTCACATAGTGAAAAACCATTCTATAGAACGATAAATTAGGGAATGTCACTGGGTTGGAGTCAATCTGGACACTAACCTGATGTGCCAATGGGGGTTAAAACTTTTGCTGAGCATTTGTCAGAGCAGGATGTTAGAAAAAGGTTGAGGAGGTTTGCCTGCTGCCTCATTACATCTGGGACTTGGGGGTTCTTCAATGACCTGGGTCAGTTCCTATGCAATGGAGAAGTCTCCTCAATATCTGCCTTCCTCATCAGTTTTACTAGAGTGGACTAACCACCCTTCATGGTAAACATTGAAGTCACTGTATCTGTGAAAGCTGGCCAAGGGCAATTCAGGGAAGATATTGTCAATCCTCTCTGATATTCAACTGAACCCTTCATCCTGAGGATGACACTGAACAAAGATGAATGTGGTAGTATGGATGAGTGGCATGTGGAAGCACATATCAGGGTCCTTGTTTTTTGTGTCCCTACCACAGGGAAACCTGTCCTTGATTTAGGCACGTGGTCATATTTTAATGGGTGAGTAAGCCCAGGATTGTGAGCTCCTGCAATGAGATTTAGGGTTTTAACTTCCAACTGATTTTCTTTTTTCTTTGTTATTATTTCAGTTTCAAGATTTGACCTAAGTTGACCTAACAGTTATCAAAGGCAAAACAACTTCAAGTAAAATTTTCTTTGTTGTTAAGCATAAGATGAACTTCAATTTACAAGGTTAAAAGATAACCCAATAGCTTGATCTAAGATAAGGGAAGATGTCATGAACTATTTTATGATGAACTGTTCTTTTTTTCTTTCTTTCTTAATATAAGACTTTTACCTTAGAAACGTGATAACTGAATGTATAATGCGTGGGGAGTCCATCTTGGTAAGCATTTTCGGCCACTGGCAGCACCTTGTTGCACCGACTGAAATTGAAAAGGAAGTAAGAAAGATAGTAAAGGAGAGAAGATGGACATAAAAAGAGGAAGAAAGTGGAGCTGATGCAGAGGGAAGAAGTGATAAAGAGAAAAGGTAAACAACAAGAGAGAGGATGACATGAAAAAAAGAGTAGGCAACAGATAATTGATTGATTTATTTTTTATGGCTTATCAACCCTTTCTGAGTTATTTATATCCAAAACATTTTTTCGATTATAAGACTAATTCTTTTTTTTTCTTTTTTTTGTAAGTAAATACATCATTAACAATTTTGGGAAGATAATGATTTTTCTAGATACAAATAATATTTAACCCATATCTGGGGGGAAGAGATGAATTCATATCTCTTTCAAGGATATTTGCATCTAAGTGAATGTAATGAATGTAATTGGAAATTGAACTTGGCTCTCCAATTTTTCTGAGACGTTATCCATTACACTATGCACATATCCACGACAATAGATGAAGCTATGAGTAAAAAGTGTGGAAGACAGATGAAGAGAAAAATAAACAACAGAAGTCCAAGAGATAGAGAAGAGAACAAATTAGAAAAGAAAAGACATTCTCAGAATCACTTTAAAGAAAATAAAATAAAAATTTACAGACTCATGAAAACAAAAAACTAAAATCTCATGTGTAAATCACACAGCTTCCAAGTCCACAATGAAAAGTGCAAAGCTGAATACCTATTTTTTTTTTTCATTGAGCCTTTCAGTATAATGTTCTGCAAGCAAAACAATTCTCTGAATTTGCAATAAGTGACTATAAAACATCAACGTGCTGGCAAGAAAAAAAAAACTTTGTCAAAAGGACCACTATTATTTTAACTATCATCACTCTTTGGCAATGTTTATTTTTTTTGTAATGATCAGAATATAATAAAACTGAAACATAATGAAATTGAATTTATAATATTTTTTGTTCTTGAGAATTTACAACAAAAATATTAAAAACACTATTAGATTATTTATTTACAAGAATAATTTTATATTTACAACATTCTAAAAACTAATACAGTTAAAACTAATGCAATGCAATATTTATCATTTACCAATTTATAAAGAAATAAATATGAAAACAATTTTTTATTCATAACTATTTACTAAATTAAAACACGTGAACCTACTATAAGGAAATCCTTACTTACCATTTTATAAAGTTTGGATCAATTGTCAATTAGTTGATGTTTTGCCAAACATTATAATACATAAATAATGTAAATGTACAATGTAATAAATAGTTTTTATTATTTTTGTTGTCAGTTTGCAAGTGATTTTCTTTTTTTCTTTTTTTTTTTTTTTGAAATTGACAACAAAAAAGAAAATGTATAAATTCACTTTCATAGGTTTAGGTTTCATTACAATTCAAATCATAGCTTTTTAAAATAATAAACATTGCTGAGGAGTGAAGGTAGTTAAAATAATAGTGGTGTCAAGGGAAAAACCATCCTTTTGACACTCCTTTTTGCAGACATGAAGGTCCAAGTTTGCCAATCTTTCCGTTTGGCAAAAGGTAGACTAAATTTTCACAGTAACCTTTGTCAGCAGTCAAAGTTAAAAAAACTGCCAGTATTCACCACTTCAAATCATTTATGTTATTTATCTAACCTACAACATTACAATGAGTACTGATCAAATAAATACAGGCACACCACCAATTTATACAAACAGTAAGTTCCAGAACTGTCCTAGATCAACAGAAATAATAATAATAATTCAATAATTGACCTCTGACTCACTAATTATGTATCCCTTCAGCATCATTAACTGTTAGAAACTTATATTAAAGTTATGCTGTACATGATGCTACCTATTACGGTTCAGTGAATAAGTCTGGAAATTTCATGAAAATCAAATATTTGCTCATAACTTTGTCTGGATTAAGAGAGGTTATGGATCATAAGTTGTTGGAAAATCAGTGGTTCTAGCATGCATATAGAAGAAAAAATAGCAAGCCATGTATCTATTACATTTTGAATAATGTTCTGGTATTATTACTAGGATGCTGTCTATCAAAACTGAAATGGATAGCTGTTGAGATACACTTAATAGCACTCCCAACTATTTAATGATTACATATATAGTGAAACAACAAATTTTAGTAACAATGAAAGAAAGACTAGAAGTATTCCTAAAACAATGATAATGACTGTATTTTAACTTCATTTTGATTCTGATAAATATGAGAAAGCTTTTAGCCTTCTTTTTGGTTTCCCATTGACATTACCATTACTCTAGAGCAGCCCTACTTTGCAAAGTTAAATATTTATGGCTCCAGCAAAGTTTTCAATTTTTTTTTTATTTACCTAAATTAAATTTCAACATTTAGTTTCAGAAAGGAAGGAATTTTCAGTTATCAAAAATTAAGGAAAGCATGTCTGATAGGTTTGGTTTATGGCATATCAACCACAATGGGTTATTTAATGCCAACAAAATTTCCGTTTTTTTTTTTTCAAAAATGTAGAGCTAGTAATTTTTTCAAAAATGTATAGTTGGTAATATTTTTTTTTTAAAAAAATGTATAGTTTGGTTTGTTTTGTTTTGTGGCATATTAACCTCAATGAGTTATTTAATGCTGACAAGATTTTTATTTCTGGTAATATTTTCTTTTTTCAAATATTTATTGCTGACACTAATTTTTTTAAAAAGTATTTCTGGTATTAAAATCTATTTTTACACTTTCATAGTGTTTTGAGTCAGGTTGTGGGGTCAACTATTTGCCCATATCTGGGACCCTAACAGGTGCTACCATCCCAGGTCGGGTTGGACCTGGGAACACCAGCAATTAAGAGGTGGTTCGACACTTCTCAAAACCTCCTGATCAGAGGCCTTGCTGTTGGATGTAGTTTATCATCTTACCCAGGACGCGGATGCAGTTTATCGTCATGCCCAGTGCGCGCATGTCTGATAGGCCTATAATTTGTAAATAATATAAATGCTAAGCCAATAATTTTATATAAGAACATTAAAACACAGTAAGAACAGGATTGTCAGTGGTCAGGAATTAAGAGAAACATTACAGTGTTGTTATAACAATTTCTTATTTAAATACCAACTGTATGATGCTACATTTGACACCTACATAATTTCTCACCTAATTAAGAAAACGGTAAAAACATAAATTAAAAAGCAAGCTTATACATTTCTTCACTTAGTCAGGGAATGCCCCAAGAAAAATCCCAGGAAGTTTTCAATGTAGGCTAATAAAGAGAAGATAAAATAAGCTAATCCTTTTTTTTTTACAATATTAGAACTTATTGAAATATCAAGAAAGTTAAACTGTTCAAGAATCAACTGATAAAATTATTTAAAAATAAGATTTGAATGGGTTCTTTATTTTTGTATTTAGCAACACTTCAACATCAGGATGTTATATTGTGTCACAAAGCTTTATAAATACGTTGTGTACATGTATCTTATTTATTATAAAACGCAGATTGTGTGTGTGTGTGTGAGTGTGTCTGTAACGTTTATATATTGGATCAGATTTCCTACATTTTCAACCGATTTCAACAAAACTTCACAATTCTACATAAAATTACCTTTAAAATGTGGTTCTAACAGCGCCAAGAATTGGAAAAATACAATTGTTTTTGCACAAAATCAATTTGAAAACACGATTAAGAGACATTGTGTGAATGAAAGGGGGACAACTCACATCGGGTTAAAAACCAAGGTTGTTTGTGAGTGTGTATTCCTTTATATATGGAATCGGATTTCCTACATTTTTCAGCCAATAAAACAAAAATTCACTTTTTTTTTTTTTTTTTTTTTGCAGGTAGTGTTTCTTATTCTCTTGCACACGTTTTTCTTTATTTTTAATATTCAGAATGCTTTAAAAATTCCATTTACAAGACAATTGTTTATAATAAAGTTCTATTCAATTGGGAGACTCATAATGATTGAAAACAATGTTTTTGTTTGAGTTTGGGTTTGGCCAATTCGTAAAAAAAAAATAATTAAGACATGCGTGTCCGTCAACCTTAAACAATAATCTAACGATCTCTACTGATTGTACGAATCCAAACATCGGATAATTCTATATCTTTAGGGAAAGATAATGAAATCTAAACATACACAAGTCCTCCTAACTAAAAATAATAACCGGAAACTATTTTAAATATACATGGTGTCTAATTTTTTTTACTGTATTCAATAAGTAAAAATCATAAATTGTAAAAGATTATTATTACAGAAAGGCTACTAAATGAATAAGATTTGTTAGATCATAATTAATAAACCCAAATAAAGTTAATATTTTTCTATTAGAAACAACGAAAAAAAATATATTCAAATCAGAGTTCTAATTATGAATCACCACAAGCAAAATATGCAATTTTTTTTACTGTATTCAATAAGTAAAAATCATAAATTGTAAAACTAAAAGATTACAGAAAGGCTACCTACATTTTTTCAACTGATTTCAACAAAACTTCACTTTTTTTTTTTTGGCATGTAGTTTCTTATTGTCTTGCACACTTTTTTTTTTTATTTTTTTATTCAGAATGCTTTAAAAAATTCCATTTACAAGACAATTGTTTATAATAAAATTCTATTCAATCGGTAGAGACTGAAAACAATGTAAACAATGTTTTTGTTTGACTTTGGGTTTGACCAATTCGTAAAAAAAAAAAAACTAATTAAGACATGCATGTCCGTCAACCCTAAACAATAATCTTTGTCAATTTTATTTTTCAGTCTTTATGATGGTGGATACTTGATCTATCTCTTATTGTTATATCCCCGGCAACGCCAAATATACTATTAGTGTGTATGTATATATATATATATATATATATATATATATATATATATATATCTCTCATATATATCTAAGTATTTGGAGTGATATTCTGTTAGCTAGTTTAACAGGTTTGAATGATAAAAACTTATTTAAAAAACAAAATATATCTGATTTTAATATAATTTCATTTGTTCTTTACTAAAATTGTACTTCATTTACATTTCCATTATATGTTCTTGTAAAGAAAAACTATGCATGATCTTGTGATCACTGACAGCATTCCCAAGTTCAAATATTAAGTCTAGCAGTCAGGGCTGCTTTATGACCTTTTGGGGCCCCTAGGCTAATAAAATGATGGCGCCTACTCAGACAGAGCCACTCTCTAATTCACTCGCAAACATTGTGAATACTTTTTACTTGTGATATATGTTAGGGACATTTACTTAGCCTGAAGTAAACTTATTACAAATTCTTTAAATAAACTAGAATTTCTTTGTTTTTATGTGCTGCGTCCTTTCGTGCCTCTGCCAACTCCTCCAGACCACATTCTGCCATTCATGTGCTTAAACCTGCCAGGTATGTTATGTGTTACTTTCTCTTGTCTCTTTGTCCCTCTATTCAACCTGTGAGTACCAGATTCTTCAGGCTGTTCTTTTTCATTATGTGTCCCAGAAATTTCATCTGCCTCTTCCTTATATTAAGTATAAGCTTCATCCTTGTTTGCATCCTCTCCAAGACCTAATCATTGCTCACACACTTGCTCCATGATATCCTTAGCATCCTTCTGCAGAACCACATCTCCATCGGCATGAGCCTCTTCTTTCTCTTTAAGGAGACTGGCTGCCATATAGGAGGACAGATGTTACGTAGCAGTTCAGTACTCTTTTCTTTGTCACCAAAGAAATCCTACTGTCTTGCAGTTCTGTCCAGCTTTTGGAATGCATCCTTGGCCATCCCAATATGTCTTCAGATCTCAGTGTCGCACATAACGTCCTCCATCAAAACACTTCCCAGATATTTAAACTTCCACACATTTTTTAAAAAAAAAAAAAATACTGCTATTTTACTATTTATTGCAAACCAAACTGGCACATTTCAACACAACAGAAATCAAATATTTTTTTTATAACCAGCCTTATAATAATAAAACAATCAAAATAGTTTGTCATATTGATATCATTTGAGTTTATGAAACCATTTAGAAGTTATAACCTCTAGAAAATTAAAATCATTGCTTTATAAAAATTTCTAACATTTAAACATTCTAAAATAAAATCAAACATGTTATCTCCTTGAAACACAATGACAAAAACTAAAACATTCTTTTCCTTGTTTAGCTTCCTGCAAAGTCAATTAATATGAATGTTATAATGATATTTCAGTTTATGAAACCATTTAAAAGTTATAACCTCTAGAAAATTAAAATCATTGCTTTATAAAAGCTTATGAGCTGAAGCCTATTTTAAACTAAAGGATAATCCAGTCTTGCTAACAGTTGTTATATGTGAAAATCATGCTATTGTGAATAAGATATTTTCAGATAAAGACAACTGTTCTAAGAACTTTTCAAAATTTGCTGAATTGAAGATGACAGTGATTCAATGTCATTATAAAATCATAGTTTTCTGCAAAAAGAAAATGGCTACCTTGAGGATGAAAAAAAAATTCAGAAACCTTTTTTTTTTTACAATCAGTTAGAAAATGTGTAAAATACCAAAGAAATGAATTATCTATCTAATTTCCCGGGGTAGTGAGCAAAGGAGAAACTTACTTCTCAGAAAATCTAATGTCAACATCCAATTTGAACCTCATTTTGTTGAACACCGATGACTTCTTGTCTAAGTCATGGAAAAAAAACTGGTAGAGTTTTGCAGCCAAAGAGAACCAAGTATACCCTGTTGTCATCTGTGAAAATAGAAACACGAAAAAAAAAATTAGAGAAACAGTTCCATCGTTTTGATTTGTTATGCTATCATTGAACAAAAAAAAAAAAAAATTAATTCTAGTTTTAAAATAATTCCACCCTAAATGAATAAACTGTACTTTCTTTAATTTCTTTCTGAATTTTTGGATGAAGAGTTATCATTATTTACAAATCTCTCATAATAGGGAGATGGAGTGGTCCTTTAAAGGTGATTGTCAATAGATGGGAAGGGATTATTTTTGAGTTATAAAACCGCTATAGTAACTACCACTAGTTATGATCATAATGTAAATACTATAAACACGTATATATGGCATAAATAAATATATACTTAATATAGATATATTAATCAAAACAACAATAATAGATTTCTCACGGCTACTTTCTCACGCATGCACTAATGTATTGTACTTTATATACTGTACACCCATTTTTGTTTACAATTGAAAAGCCTGCCACTGCCACCAAGTGGTCACTTTGAGAACTAATACGACTCATTCATCTAAGCCTGTAAATTTTGAAATACATCACTGACGATTTGGAAGTATTTTTTAACTGCTGACTTTTTTTTTTATTTTTATTTTGTCTGCAGATTTTGTCCATTGCAACTGAAGTCCATTGATGGTGGGGTCTGTAGAAGAGAGGTTTGTCTGTATTTATATTCAGACTGTTGATATCTTTGTTGTGATAACAACAACAAAGATGAGGACAATAGTCCAAATATAAATAGTGATAATAATGTACTTTCTTTTCTTTTCAACCAACTAAAGGATGAAATTCTTGATATTAATTATAAAGTGAACAGAGAGGAGAACAGTTGGAAGATGATGTTGCACCAGTCTTCCAACCAGGAAGGGCTTGCAGCCTGGTAAAAATCAGCATTTTATATTTTCAATGTTGCTTTGGTTCAAACATTAATCTCTGGTTCCAGTGAAAAAATATTCAGTTATTTTCAACTTGGAGACAGGCAGATTTTCTTGTTATTTACCAAAATAAAATAACACCTCTCTGTAAACAATTCTTTGAATATACATGCAAAGACATTTCTATGTTATCCTTAATATTGGACACAGAACTGAGATCTTTGTTATCAATTTAATCTACCAAATAATATAAAAATGAAGTATTTCTGGAAGAACGCACACACTTAAGTACAATATGCAGTTCAATTTTCTTGTTTTTACTTTTTCAACATTCAGTTGTGTAATATGCAGTGAAACTGCATATTAGATAGTTCAAATGTTTATATATTAGATTCAGGTTCCACTAAAATTTCCAACCAGCAACCTTAATCTCTCATTGAGCCCAAGGGATCTAAAAAAAAAAAGAAAAAAGAGGCTAAAAATGTCCTTTCCATCATCATTATTATTTCCTGATAAGACTATTTTTAGCTTTACATTTCTTTTTATCTTAGTTCCAACTGATATATTTCTTCATATACTAGACAAAGATTCATGGTGGTGCAGGGAATAGCAGCTCAGAATGATGAATTCGTCAGTTGAGTTTGTTACATTTATTTATGCACAAATACCTTTGGGGAAGGTAGGAATCTGTCTCCAGCCATGGATAAATAGCATGACAGACTAGACCCTATATAGCCTTGGTTGGCAACCAGTCTAAGCAAAAGGAAACTTAAACCAGCCTGGAGTGGTTTTAGCTCTATTAGACTATCTTACCCCAGGCACACCACTACTGCTATGGTTGCAGTACATGTGACACCACAACAACCCTAAGAGATTACAGGACTCATGATCATGATACTAGACATGTTTTGTTTAAATAATAATAATAATTATTATAATGATGATGAGGAGGATATTAATAACAAAAAATCTTTATAATGTAGGTTATAATAAGCAGATTAAAAATAAATGTCTTTTTATTGAATTTGCAGACATTAACAGGAAAGAAGTGTCTGATTAATTGATTTGTTTTTTTTTACAGCTTATCAACCCATTACAGGTTATTTAAAGCCAGAAAATATCTTTAGATTGCAAGAATCTTATTTTTGGAAATAAAAATGTTCTAACAATACAAGTCTTACTAATTAATCCTTAGCTGGGGAAGAAGATGTGGATTCATACCTTCCCTAAAGGTATTTGCCCGTAAATGAATATAACAAACCCAACTGGAATTGGAACTTAGCTCTCTGATTAATGATTATAATCCATTAGCATTACATGAGCTGTACATCCCTGCTTACAGCACCTGGTATTCCCAAGTGGTCACCCATCAAGGTACTGACCAGGCTTGATGTTGCTTAACTTTGGTGAACATATGAGAACTGGTGTTTCAATGTGATGCGGCTTTAAACTTAAAAGTGTTTGATGAGAAGTAGCAAGAGCATTGATATTTGGTTGAACACTGATGAGTTTTAATTGTAAGTCATCCCAATTTATTTACAGATCACCTTTTAGAGCAGACCTTCCTTAGGCATTTATCAAACCCTGGGTTCAATATTGACAAATTTGGAGTATCTTGAATTAGGCAAAAATATCTATAAAAAAAAAAATTCTGTTGTTAAATAATACCAGAAGAAAATTATAGACATTCATACTAGTGTGTGTAGGAAGTGTGTGATAGACACGTGTGTGTGATAGAGTTCAAAAGTCAAAGAAGGAACAAAGAAGCAAATGCACCTTGTCAGCAGTGTTCCTATCTACATGCAACTACATCTGAAAGCCACAGCTAAAAAGACCAAAAAGAGGGTGTGTGAGAATATCACTGCCTATTTATAAACTTAATGAGTACCATCTAGCATACGTCAAGTGGTGTAACCTACAAGGTATTCTCCGATTGATGGCTAAATTATATCAAGGATACACAACAGCTGCTACTGAGATGTTCAAAATAGATGGATACATTCTGGAGAGATGATTTGCTTAATGACTTTATGTAATCTATGAAATCTAAAATTGAAATTAAAGCATGAACTAAAGTTAGATAGTTACAGAACTTTTGGGCCACTTTGCATGATAATAAAATATATAACAAAAACCTCAAAAATAAAGGTAAGTAAATAAAATAAATAACCAGTAAACATTTAGTAAATATTTCAATTTGCATCTTATTAACAAAGAATAAAAAAAATAAATAAACTCTCTATAAGGGGTGTCAAGAGTTAGGTTTGTTAATTTAACATCTCACAGAGGAGATGTCACATGCCTTATGCCACTCTATTGCTATTTCCATGGAAAGTGTTCAGATGAACTACACTCCTTAGTTCCACCAGTCCTAAGCTTCATGGCTAAGACTTCCCACAAACCACTGCCTTGTAGAACTGACTCCCAAGAGGATGCTTCCCCAATCACTAAAATCTTAATCTGTTGGAGTCTGGGGTTAACCCTTAAATTCCACACATATCTACATAAGCTGTTCCTCTTTACCTTGAGTGGCCTTTGGGCCCTGAACTGGGTGAACATTGTTGTAAAAAAAGAAAAAGAAAAAGAAAAAGAAAAGAAAAAGAAAAGAAAAAGAAAAAGAAAGAAAGAAAAAGAAAGAAAAAGAAAGAAAAAGAAAAAGAAAGAAAAAGAAAGAAAAAGAAAGAAAGAAAAAGAAAGAAAAAGAAAAAGAAAGAAAAAGAAAGAAAAAGAAAGAAAAAGAAAAAGAAAATAAGAAAAAGATAAAGAAAAAAAGAAAAAACCCTTGTTAGTCTATTTAATGTAAAAATAAGTCTTATATGAAAAAAAATCACAGTGAATTGGGAACACATAGGTTGTTTACAGTTTACAGTGAAGTAAAAAAAAAAAAAAGAAGGTACAAATGAATTTGGTTTGCACTACAAAAAAAAAAACAAACAAAAAAAACAAAAACAAATGTAGGTCGTAGTCCATTTGACACTTAAAGGCAAACAAAGGTTTATTTCACACTAGATACATTGGTTGGGTTTATACTATGGTCTGTAAGTATATACTCAGAAGTTTATCCATTTGGTGGACAGGTCCTTACCCTTCTGCAGGTAGGATGCAGTTGGCATATTCTAAAAGCCTATTTGGTGTCTCAAGTTATACCAAATACTGAAAACTTAGATTTTAACATTATTTTTAAATATATACATTTTTATTATTTATTTATTATTTTTAAATATATCTGACACCTAAAAACACTTGAGTTTTTACAGCCATTAATTTAAAAAAAAAAAAAAAAAAAAAAAAAAATGTCTTACCTCAAAAAGTGCTGGAATTTGTCTTTTTCCTACATTATCGTCAAAACCTTTAGTGAAAGCAAGTTGAATATGTGGCCAAAGGAAATCATGAAATGAATTGTCAGAAGAAGTAGACAGAGATTTGTTGGCCAAAGTTGAGCGCATTGTGCCATCGTTACGCCCAGGGCTTCCCTGGTTTGTCCGGCGATTTGTTTGGTAACTTTTTCCTCCTTTTGTAGGTTCTGTAAATAATTAGACATGAACATAATTAGAAACTAACCAGGAAAATTCTACAGTTTCTACTTGTTTATCAGAGAAGTTACACATACAATATGTTTTCACTTTTCTTATATAAGCAACTTAGGATTTTCACTCTTTGAGCCTTGTGTTCCTGAAACAATTTTAACCTTTCTGCCTGAACTCCCAAGTCAAAAATTAACAAATAATTGCTATGTAATGTTTCATGGTAGATACAAAAATAGTAACAAGTGTTTACCCACCATTCAACTGGTGGCTAGGCATTACACCATTTTTCTCTACCACAGGTAAAATGGTGATCAGGGATCAAAGGATTAAACAGTACTCAGTTTACTTAATTTTTGTTACAAGAATTAATGCTCAAGTTGCTTAAATTTTTCCTGCTCAAGTCTAATGAATTGAAAAACATTTCATTATAATTATTAAAACTGATAGAATTCTTGACTATAGAATAAAATGATGTAATTAGTAATTCTTTTTAGTTAACTTAATATTTTGTTTAAGCCAAATTAACATGCTGCATATACTTGCGTATCGTGACTTTTGAAGACCTAATTTTGAAGCTAATTTTAAGGGGTCACATCATACACGAGATATAAAATTAGTGTATGTACTGCTGGCCCTGGCGACACTGTTGACCAAACTATACATCTATTTATTGTAGTCAAAAAGTACAGCTGTATTTGTTACTAACAATACTTTTATCATTCTCTTTAACTTATTTAACTAGAAGATGGGATAAAGAGATAGAAGAAAAGAGATTAGTCTTTTGTAATTTGGTCTCTCCAAAAAGGAATTCGTATGATAAGTAACACTATACTCATTGTATAAATACATACAGCCATAAACAACCAAATGAGAAATAGCTAAACATCTTATAAATGTAAACAATGGAAAAAATGCATATTTGCTATGTTTGTATTTTATAGGATACTAATATGTGAATATTACATGCATTAATATATAATACAGTTAAGTAAAACATCAATTTTATTAAAATCATGTTTATTTTAAATACAGCTGTACTTTTTGACTACAGTAAATGGATATATAGTTTGGTCAATGGCATAACCAGGACCAGTAGTACATACACTAATTTTATAAGTCAAGATTTGGGGGTTGAACAATACATGAGTATATATGGTAAGTAACATAACATACATAACAGGAGTAATATAACATCGTTGCTTGATTGATCTGTTTTATGGCACATCAACCCAAGGTTTGTTTTTTTTCTTGGGAATTGTAGGTTGAATAAAATTGGTTGCAAAACAATGTAGGTAAGTAGGTTAGGTAAAGAGTTTGTTTTTATATTTTCTTGTCAAACCTAATTTCTTTAATTAAATTTATGATGTTACTTGGATCAGTATTTTCAAATATGTCCTTTAAGTTATCCAATGTGTAGTGTTTGTTTCAGGTTTGCTGAAAGTTATGGCAATTTAGTAGAATGTGTTTAACAGTGTATGATTCCCTGCATGGGACACATACTGGCAGTTCCTCATATTTTAGCAGATGTTGGTGGGTTATGTATGTGAACCCTATACAGAGTCTGGGCTAGTACCACCTCCTCTCTACTTATCTTTCTGTAACTTGACAGTCTTTCACTAATGATTGGTTGGATGTTGCATAATTTGTTATTTTAACAGTTGTTCCATAATTGCTACTATTTTTCTTTAATGATCCTGTTTATAGTAGGTTGGAAGTCAGTGTGTGGAATTTCTATATTTAAGAGGGCCATGTTCAGCGATTCCTTTACCATTTTGCCAGATATTCCATTTCCTTGTATTCCAATATGGCTTGGTATCCAGCATAGAACTATTACAACATCTTTTTTCCTATAGTGTCAATCCTATTTAGTAATTTATTTATTAAAGGGTTTCCCATGTTTTTATTATTTAATGATGTGAGTTCAGATAATGAATCTATCTGACCCACTGGATTCTATAATATCTAAAGCCAAGTGTGCATGGCTGAGGCTTCTGCACTAAAGATTGAGGCTTTGTCAGGCAATTGTTTCTGCATTATTATATCAAGTACAGCAAAGCATCCAACTGTTTTATGGCAAACACGTGGCCTCATTGGGGGCAGGACATTTACGCCTCTACAGAGGTGAAGTCAGCGTATTCTGAAGCCACAGCTGACAGGGTAGATAGGGGAATAAAGAAGAAAAAAATATAAATGGGATAAGTGGAAGAATCTAGACAAAGCATCTTGGGATACAAAGAAAGTAACCTGGACAGTTTCAATAAAATAGAAACAGGAAAGTTTTCTTACATTTGTTTTTTTTATTTTAATTTATTTAAGATTTTTTTTTTTTTGTATCTGTCTATATTTCTGGATGAGGTATTATGTACATTATTTACATTATTCGGACTATTGTCCTCATCTTTGTCGCCATATTTATTACATTTCAGCAATATGAGCTGGTAAAAAATTGTTGCTGAAGACATTAGGTTTATAATAACCAGAAATTCATACACAGATGTCCTCAAGGACACATGGCACAGTGGATAAAGGCATTAGTTAAATCCAGTGACAGGACCCAAAGAGTGTGAGTTGAATACCCACTTAAGGCAGTGGAGGACTTGGAGAGGGGAATTAACAGGAGATAACTGACAACTGACATCCATTAAACCTGGCACGTGGAACTAGAACAGTCTACCCCAGTGAGCGAAATAAAGGGTTCAGTTTGACATTCCAACCACCTGAAGAAGGCCGGAGCATACAACGGCCGAAATGTTGTAATAAATATGGTGACAAAGATGAGGACAATAGTCCGAATAATGAAGATTTTTTTTATTTTGTTTCATTTTTTTTTCTGAACCTGATTTTAACGACGTATTAATTTTTGAATGTGTAAGTGTACACTTTGGCATGTAAGCACCTTTCCAACTTCTCTGCTTGAACATTTTTAGTATTTACTTTATTTTACTTATTTATTTCTCCTCAATAGCAGTTCACACATTTCCTTAGCCATTTGAACAGCAGTAGAGGTTTTCCCTAGTTTCTTGTTTAGGATTGGGTTTTCAATTCCTTCTAAAGTCTCTGCCTAAATGCTGAAATTTATACTATTATTAGGTTTCCAGTTCCTTCTAAAATCTCCTTCTCTTACACTTCCAGTAGCACCTTGCATCTTAGTGGTGTTATCACCTTGCTTGGTGTGAATTGATAAAAACATAAAATAAAGGATATCAAAATTTTCACTTAACCATAAGATATCCCCTGCCTCCAATGGTCACTTTTCTTTTTATCTGGCATGTATATGACAAATTTCTGTGGCCACCATGAAGCTATGTGATACAAGTTCATATCTATTGGTTTTATGACAAAGAAAAGATATTTACCGCCATCTTTATTGACCGTGTGTGAATTTCGCAACTGGAGCAAGAAGTACAGGACCGGATCATTTATGTCTGCCTTTCGATTATGAATGTAGACAAATTCTTGGTTGGCAGGGACAGCAAACAAAGAATTGTTGCTGGGAAGAAATAAAAAAAAGAAAAGAAAAACAGTACCAAATTAAAGATAGAGACAAAGTCTGAATAAATGTTGGCTTATTTGCAAAAACTACAAATAATAAAGTGAAAGACTATTTCTGACATAGCCCCTTATATTTTTTTTTTTGTAAATCCATAATTGTTACTAAATCTAAATGAATCAAGAGAATGCAAAAAAAAATAATAAATTAACAAAAAAATTAAAAACTTAAAAAAAAAAAAAAAAAAAAAAAAAAGGCACCAATTTTTGGAGAACTTAAAAAGATTACTTGGTTACTTATTTTAGTGCATCATTTCACTTACAATTATTGTCACGTGATGCAAACAATGGTTCAATGCACACAATTTACATTAATTAGACTATTGTTCTCGTCTGTCACCATATTTATTACAACGTTTCGGCCATTGCACGTTTCGGCCTTCTTCAGGTGATTGGAATGTCAAACTGAACCCTTTACTCGAACCCTCACTGGGGTAGACTGTTCTAGTTCCACGTGCCATGTTTAATGGATGTAAGTTGTCAGTTATTTCCTGTTAATTCGCCTCTCCATGTCCTCCACTGTCTTAACTGGGTATTCAACTCATACTCTTTGGGTCCTGTCACTGGATCTAACTAACTCCTTTATCCACTGTGCCATGTGTCCTTGAGGACATGGCACAGTGGATAAAGGCGTTAGTTATTACAATGTCCAAAACGTTGTAATAAATATGGTGACAAAGATGAAGACAATAGTCTGAATAATATAAATAGTGTACATAATACCTCATCTAAGAAATATAGACAAATACTGAATGGTTCAATGCATTGTTCAAATGAGCTATTCATAAATAATCAACATTGCCTTTTTATAGCAATCTGTCACTTATATTATTGCCAGCTTAGACTGTTTTTTACATTTACATAAGTAGCAAAGTAATCCTTCTAAGTAACCTGGTTAATCAAAATAATTGCTGTGCAATTTGTTGAGTTTTATTTGTAGTTAAGGAGAAGATTAAAACAAAATTAACACATTTCTAATTAAAAATTTATGTCTAGAAACTCTGGTCTACAGTAAAGCTCTCATATTCCTGAAAACAACAAATTCTGCATTTAATTCATTTAGATTCTCTTTTAAAGGGATTTTCATTGCAAAAGGTGGATTCAGTCCAAAAATCATATGCCTAAATCAAGATTTTCTGATAAATATGAGAAAAGTTATGTTGAAAACTGATATTTGATGCTCAATGTATGCCGCCTAAAAGGAGGTAATGATCGATTTAACATACAAATTGCCAGCATTTATTTTGGGGGCTTTTGATAACTTCTTTAAGGCATCACTTTGCAAACGCAAAAAATAGTCAGTGCATTATTTAAACAAATTATCCATAAATAATCAACATTGCGTTTTTATAGAAACCTGTCACTTATATTATTGCCAACAAAGACTATTTACATTTACCTAAGTAGGGAAGTAATTAATGTAAGTAATGTGGTAATCAAAATAAGTGCTGCATAATTTGTTGCAATAAAAAAAAAAGTTAAAACCCTGATAACAGAAGTAAAAAAAAAAAAAAAAAAAAAATAAAAAGAAACCAAAGATTTACATGGGCAATGCTAAGAAATGTGTAAACATTTCCTTTACTAAAGGGTCACAGAACGAAAAATGACCTGAAAACTGAGAAAGACACAAGTCAAAGATTTCATCTTTTCGCCTTTCAAAGATTTCATATATTCAAACAACTTAAAAGACTTAAATTAACAAACAGTAAACAATGACGTAAATCAGATAAAGACTAAATATATGACTAAAACTTAAATTATGTCTACTAATGACCTTTGAGAAAAAAGAAAAAAAAAGAAAAGTTTTTCAGTACTCTTGCTAACTTTTCTAGCCAAAATACATCCCTGATTGTCATTCTTTGTTTCAGTAACACTCTTCCTGCAACCGCATTGTAGATAATAATTATGACTTTTGATTCGATTATACATTAGATATATTTTATATTTTTGCCATTATCAAAGTTACCTGGCACTGGGTGTAACTTTGATAAAATGAATTTAAATATAAATTGAATATCTCAGCATTGGTTTAAAGATAAATTCAATGTGTTAAGTTGCTCATGGCTAACTTTTGTTAATATTATCATGTGTCCTGACCATATTGACATCATCTTGTTTGAATGGGATAGACACATTCTTTTATGTGCCGTGTCCCTTCAGGACATAAGCGGTCATAGCTCTCCACTTCTCCCCATCTCTTGTAACTATGTCCTTTTGCTACTTTTCCCAAACCCTGTTCCATCATCCACTTACTTATGATATAACCCACCAGGTATGCCATGCACTGATTTCCCTTGTCTCTCTTTCCCTCTATCCACCCTGTGAGTATTAGATTCTCCAAGCTCTCCTTTCTCATTACATGTCCCAGAAATTTCAGCTGCCTCTTCCTGATGTTAAGTATAAGCTTCCTCCTTGTTTGCATCCTTTCCAAAACCTCATTGTTGCTCACATGTTCAGTCCATAGTATCCTTAGTATCCTTCTGTAGAACCATACCTCTGTTGCCTCGAGTCTCTTCTTCATCATTGAGGAGACTGTTCAACATTTGTTGCCGTAAAGGAGGGCAGATATCACGTAGCAGTTCAGTACTCTTTTCTTTGTTAACAATGAAATTTAGTCCCCGAAATCAAAACATATTTAGAGTCTGCTACACTTTTCACTAAATGACCATTGATTCGAGGTTAGCAAGATTAACATGAAATTCCAATTGTAAGAAATAAGAATTCCTTTTCCATGTTTAGATTTATTTATTTTGTTTCAGACCTGTTAGGTTTATGTATCAATTTAAATTTTCTGTATATATATATATATATATATATATATATATATATATATATATATATATATACACACACACACATACATATGTTATAACCTAGGGAAGGTTACTGAATAGAATAATCACATGAAGGTTGGTAATGAATGATATTACTTAGGACAAGAACGACATATAAGATCCGTCAGTGGCACATAGAAGTAGTAGTCAACTGCTAGAAGTGAGTCAAGTGAATTCCACAATGAATCTTCAACTACAGGATATCTACCAACTGCACCATGCACTCAGATGCGGCACAAGGTCGAATTTAATGCGGGGTATCTGAGCATGTAGGCTCAGCAAAAAATTCCCGATAGACCTCTATAAAACAAGATCGGGTAGCCGTTTCCCCGAGACAAGACTGCCCTTCGACATAGCCTTGTCTGCTCAGAAAGAGTTTGACCAGCACAGCTGGAGATGAATCTCCAACTGCAGACCAACATACAGTATTTGCTATTGTATTTATGGGAATGGGGGCATATCCATTATTGTCTGTAGGTATGCTATAACAAATTATATATATATATATATATATATATATATATATCGTATGTAGTCTGGCTTACTTTGGGATAGACACCAGTTTTTTGAAAATGCACACTTGAATAAAATCTTTTGAAAAGGACTGTTATAATTTCATTAGATTTTTATTCTTCCAAGATAGCAATTTAAAGAAGAAAAAAAAATGTTTTTCAGGTTTTCCCCATTTTCTTTTTTTGTTTTACTTGTTTCTGCCAACTGTATCACTTTAATAATTTGAAATATAGAAATCAACAACGTTAATCATCTTAATGCACACAATTTTCAAATTAAAACCAACACAGGTACAGGAAACATATCCTTAAAATTTTGGAGCTACCTTTTTTATAAAAACCAGAACCATTTTATAAATGAAACTGGTTTTCTCCTTTTATATATAAATAAATATATTTTGTATATTTTATACAGAATAGTGTTCAGCCAGCAAATATTCGAAAAAAATTCCAGAAATTTAAAAAAAAAAAAAAAAAAAAGAAAGAAAAGATTTTGAGTAAAAAATAAACTTTTGGGAAAAAAAAATGTTTACTCTCTTGCTCGGCATTCAAAACATTTTTGTTTTAAGTATTTGATGTGAGAATTTTAGTTAATATTTATACACACATGCACATGACCACATTTAAAAATTTAATTATTGAAGTTTTAAACAAACAAAAACTTTTCAGCTTGACATATTCAATGGTAATAGTTTAAGTACATATATTTGATGTAAATAGCAAGAATTTTGATTAGAGATAACCGACTTTACATACACATCTAATGCTATAAATTTAATGGACAGTGTTATTTACTATTGTCCTCATAAGAAAAACAAAACTTCTGGAGGCCAATAGTAAATGACCCTGCCCAATAAATCTTTAGCATAGGTTTTGTTGGTTGGTTGTGTTTAGTAGCATATCAACCTCTATGGTTTAATTAATGCTGAAATCTAAATATTTTGTATGCAATTTTATTTTTATTTTTTGGGGGTGGGGGGGATAATAATGTTTTTAGTGATGCAAGTTTTACTAATTAACCCTTAGCTGGGGGAGAAGAGGTGGATCCATACCTTTCTCAAAGGTAATTGCATGTAAGTGAATATAACAAACTGGATGGGAATTAGGACCCAGCTTTCTGATTAACAATTCTGAGCCATTACAGCACCTGGTATTCCCAAGTGGTCACTCATTTAGGTACTGGCTCGGCTTGACATTACTTTGTTGAACATATGGGAACCTCTGTTTCAGCATGACGTGGCCATAAGTCCTAGCATAGGTTTGCTAACCCAACATTGTCTTCTAACATTTGATTTGTTAGAAATGCTAACTGAGGTTCTGAAATAAAGTATTGCCCTTATTTTATGAATTATTCAGTTGAGTATCCTCTTTGTTGTTGTTCTGATCTTTATGTCTTCGTTAATATGCTCTCTAACTATCTTCATGAAGCTCTCAGATTATCAAAATTCCATTCATTACTTAGATTAGAATCTCTGACTTTATGAAGGGTGCACCAACCAAACTATTGACAAAAACAACCAAGATCATGATATCTGTACATTTTTAATTACTTTTAGTAAATGCAAATCTAGCTACAGTCAAACGAGATGGGATATAGGAGGACCGTTGTGATTAATACAACTTCCTCTTTCTTTTTAGATACCTTATATTTGTGATTACGCGTGACTTCCTCAGGAGACGATAAATCTGGTCTTCAGTGGCATGTTGCAATCGCTTCAGAGGTGGATTGCGCTGAAATAATTTGTGAGGATTGAGAAAAAAAATATATATATATATATATATATATATATATATATATATATATATAGATAGATAGATAGATAATATTAGTGGAAAATATACATACATATGCAAAATATATAAATACCCACACATGTATATTTTTAGAAAAAAAAAAAAATTCCAAGAGGATAGAATCCAGGTAGAACTCAATGTCCAGGACAGAGTAAGGATATAATATAAAAGGCTTAAACACTAATATTCCATGATCATAATTTATTCCATTGGAATCGTAAAAATATATATATTATATATTTGTATACATCCACATATCTAAACATGTATACACACCGGCTGAACAAGAAACAAACAAACATTTAGATGGTCAGAAAAATGTGTCTCAAGATTTTTTTTCCAACTACCTTCCTATTTGAAATAATATGAAACAAATTTGAATATAAAAACAAACTAATTCAATATTCCCACTATTTACATTGTTTGGAGTGTTGTCCTCAACTTATTTACCACATTCATAATGTTTCAGCTACTCTGACCTTCTTCAGGTGATATTTGTTGGGATTTTGAACTTCCAACAAATATGACCTAAAGAAGACTGGAGCATACAGTGCCAAAAACACAATGCATCTATATAATACTAAAAGACTGTGCATGCTTGTGTGGTGCATGCATCTGGCACATAATGATTTAAGTGAATAAGATATAAAATACAAGTTGTTTATACAGTAAGTATTTTTATTTTAACTTTTTTCAAACAGACAAGTTTTTTTTAATTAAAATATTTTTAAGTTAGTCTAATATGGCAATAAAGATGAGGACAACATCCTGAATACTGTTAAATAGTTACAATGTAGCATCTCACAAACATAGACAGAAACTAATTCAGGTATAATAGAAAACTATCATTTTTCTGATGTAAATGATAAGTTTACATTCTTGAGAGACATTGCTTATTGTTAAAAATAAATTAGTTTAAATCTATAACTAAATTTCAAAACAATATGTTCCAAGACCAAATTTTCTTAATTTTAAATTACAAGTTTTTTTTTAACAGAACTTGATATTTTAATGGTCTTTCATTAATTCTATATTTTTTTGAAAATTTTATTTAAAAGATAATATTTCCATATAACTAAATTGAACTGAACAGCTGAATTTTCTTATTCTAAATTACTATCTTATCTTACTTATTATAAAACGCAGGTTGTGTGTGTGTGTGTGTGTGTCTGTAACGTTTATATGTCGGATCAAATTTCCAACATTTTTTAGCCGATTTCAACAAAACTTCACAGGACTACATAAAATTACCTTGTGGTGGTTCTAACAGCGCCGAAAATGGGAAAAACACAGTTGTTTTTTAAGAAAATCAATTTGAAAACACGATTAAGACACATCGTGAGAATGAAAGGGGGACAACTCACCCAAGAAAATGTAAACAAAAGTGCATAGCATGATGAAAAAGACGCCGAACTTGACGAAAAAAAAATTTTATCGTCTAATGTTCATATTATTATTAAAGAGGAAAGATCAAAGTATTTTTTTTGTATTTTTTTTACATTTTTTAATCGTTCTAGCACGTCTGAAATTTTCGTTAAAAATTGTTTTTTTTTTGGTCAAAAAAAAAAACAGATAATCAATCATTTTCATTTTTTTTTTATTTGATAAAAAAAGATTAAAATCTTACTTTGATATTCTTTTAAAAATCAATTATCATTTTTCAAAACTGATTTTAATAAAAACAGATATACTGTTTATTTAAAATATTTTGAACCAAGCTTAACTTAGCTTCTGCGCCGAAAAAATGTAATTTGAAAATAAAACAAAGCAGGTCATAACGTTTAGCGTCGCTTGACGATTGATTGAAAAGGCACATTCATGACGTTTAGATAACTTACGGGAGGGTAATTCTTTCTACGGATGGAAGGAAGTGAAATTATTTAAGGAACAAATTATTTACCTCGTTACTTTTAAGGAAAACTTTCAGCGCTCTAATTTTTTTTTTTTTTTTTTTTTTTTTTGTACTTAGCTTTCATTTTTACGTTTACGATGCTTTATGGAAAATATAAAGAAATTAAAAAATAAGATTGTTAATAGTGAGATTAAATTTCATAAGACAAAGGTATCTAATTAATTTAGGTACCTTTCTTATGAAATTTTATCAGAAGTGTACATAAAATACTATAATTTTATGTACATTTATTACATTTTACTGTGTTATTTGTATTTCCATTCATTTTATTATTAATTTTGATATTTCATTTATGGAAAAATGTCATAACTGAGATTAATATAAAAATAAGATCATATAAATTAAAGTTTAGCAGTAGTTAAATTTCATAAGATGATACTGTTACTTGTAGGTACCCTTCTCAGTTGAAATTGAAAATTCAAATTAACTTCTCCATATGTGTTTCATAAAAAAGTAAAAGGGGCTTAACAGCGGAGAACAATGCTGAACTCAAATAATGCAACTAAATTGTATTCTGGTTGGTCTTCCATACTTGATAATTACTGTCCGACTATAAACACAAAAATTACATTTCTTAATTACCATGGCTAATCTGATTGGTCCAAATTATACAATTTTCAAAAAGCGCTAGACAATGACAATCTCACACGGACATTTTGAAAGGTTGATGCTGCATTTAACTAATGTTAAAATATTTTTTAAAATTCAATTTAAACATTTTTTAAAAATCTTTTTAAAATTAAAGAAATAAGAAATAATTGT
Organism: Acanthosepion pharaonis; assembly: GCA_903632075.3. Taxonomy (NCBI): domain Eukaryota; kingdom Metazoa; phylum Mollusca; class Cephalopoda; order Sepiida; family Sepiidae; genus Acanthosepion; species Acanthosepion pharaonis. The sequence goes on along the minus strand of CAHIKZ030002120.1, from coordinate 88,388 downwards.
ATTAAAAATTCAATTTTCATTGAAAAAACTTTTTGCTTTCAGAAAATATTGTCCATATTCATAAAAACAAATTAAAACAAATAAAAGCATTTGAAACTAAATAATATATTTGTTTTATTGAGTTTTGTATGTTACAATTCACAGCTGATTTTCAGGTACGTTGGCCAAAAAAAAACAAAACAAAATACATGATTTGCATTCTTCAAAGCCTTGTGCTTTTAACTATTGTAATCACTAAAACCGATGGTCTCGAATTTCTAGAGTTTTTCATAAAATTAGTTATGGGGGTGTTAATAAATATAAAAAAAATATTTCTGCCATGACTTTAATAAAAAAAAACATATTTATAATAATTTCGATCATCTTTGAATAGTTTCTGAAAGTTTCATTAACATCTGACAATTATTTTTATTTTTGCAAGATTTTCCAAATTAATGTGTGTAAATACAAAAAAACACACTAAAAATTATCTATGTTATTTACTACTCCTTGTTGCGACAAAGAGAAACAAGGTTTTTTAAATCAAAATTTAGAATAAGATGGAAAAATTTTTAAAAATAATTAAAAAAAAAATTTAGTCTATCCTCTTCATAAAAACATAAGCATTTTGACGATAAAATTTTGTTTTCATAAACTTTAGCGTCTTTTTCATCAGACTATGATCTATGTTGTAGCGATTCCGTGGAGTGACTTAGGTTAAAAACCCAGGTTGTGTGTGTGTGTGTGTGTGTGTTCCTTTATATATGGGATCGGATTTCTTACATTTTTCAGCCGATAAAACAAACATCCACTTTTTTTTTGGCAGGTAGTGTTTCTTTATTGTCTTGCACACTTTTTTCTTTATTTACATTCAGAATGCTTTAAAATTCCATTTACAAGACAATTGTTTATAATAAAATTGTATTCACCAATCGATAGACTCATAACGATTGTAAACAATGTTTTTTTTTTGGTTTGACCAATTCGTAAAAAAAAAAAAAAAAAAATTAAGACATGCGTGTCCGTCAACCTTAAACAATAATCTTTGTCAATTTTATTTTTATGATGGTCGATACTTGATCTATCTCTTACTGTTACATCCCCGGGCAACGCCGGGCTCTACTGCTAGTTTTTAATAAAAATTCATATTTCAATAATTCCATTGCTGTATACTTCTACACTTTTATGAAATCGACATTGCCTGATTTCAATGCATACACATACCCTTGTGAAAATTAATTGAAACAAAACGAATAATTCTGTTATTATTTACTTTTTTTCATATTTTTCATGACCCAGTGCACATGTTAGTACTTTGTATGTTCATTCCATAAAGTTGTTCCTTGCAGATTCACCATAGATTCTTGATTGGATTTAAATCAGGAGAGTTTCCAGAGCTAGACTATAGTACTTTGATTTGCTCACTGGTAAGGCCTGCCAATAAGTTTGTGCAGTGTTACAATTTTCACATGCTTCCTTTAAGTAATGTCCATCATAGACAATGGCCATAGGACAACTAATTGACAGTTGAGACAATAATGTCTGGGTGTGATAAAAATCTGATGCAATCATGGATGACGCAATATTTTTTAAAGCCAAACAAATTTCAGCATACACCCTGAAAATAGATTCATATTACTGCATACCATGGCAAATGACCTAATCTAAAGAAAAAATAGAAATCAATTACACCCTGTCACTCCAGTATATTGAAAGAAAGGAAACTAAAGTGGTTGTTTCACTTAATTTGCACAGTTTGCAAGGCACATGATTTCGTTAGTTGGTTCTTTTTGTTTAGTGGCATATCAACCTCTATGGGGTATTTAAACCTTCGTTTATCTTAGTCTATAGAGTTTCTGATTGAAACCATAATGGCGGTGCTCATGAGAAATCACTCTGAGCATCTTTAATTATTTATTTCCAGTAAATGCAAGGAGATACCTTTAATGGTTATGGATATCGCATTAAGTAAATGACAACTTCCAATTTTTCTTCCAATATGGGCCAGTACAGCCAGGCAATAATGCTATAACAATACAGCAGTGAAAGTTTTAATGTTTATTCATTAATTTTAAGTTTTGAATTTCAATTTTTGTTTATGACACATATTTCTTAACCTTTTAATTTCCTTTCTTTTTAAAGATATAATTCCATGATTTTTAGAGAACTAATATTAAAAAAGTAGGTTAAAAATTTTTTTTTGGCACAGCTAAAAGTTGTTATTTGATATTTTCTAAGTTTAGCTTACTCTGACAGTAGGCCACAGGTAGGAAGCACCCACAATGAAACCAACTTACTCTAGAAGCATGCTACAGTATGCAAGACTAGTAGTTCCATAATATTTTATGGCCAAATACCTATCTTAGATTGTTATCAAAATTTACTAACATTAGCCTATTCAAATACAAGGTCAGAAGTGTGGAGCACCAAGTACTAATTGTCTGTGCTGCTAACTTGCTAGTGTCTATGAAGAAGCCAAAGTGACCAAATCAAGTTCTCATTTTGCAGATGGACAAACAATGAAAAGATAAATTGCCAACTCTTAAAATGAATTTATCAGCACCTAATACAAAATACTTTGAAATTAATATAGGTGTGCCACTGTTTTTGGAGGAAACTGACATTCCAGCAACTCTTTTAATCTGGCAGGAAAAAAAATTAAAAGGAAGAATCTGTATTTCATGAAAGTGCAAAGCTAATTCACCAGATAGCCACAAAAGGCATGGAGTCATTATTTACACTGATGTGGTTTTAGAGTCACTCTACTGTTTTTTGTGTAAATCTGTACTTATTTTGCTTATACAGAGTGTGATAGATAAATTATCTTCTAAATTATGCAAAAATGAAAATAACATTGACATCTCATTTAACAGATATATTTACCAAGATTACACAAAAATATCTAGAAATACTAAAGAGTAAATTTATTCAATAAAATTGCCATTGGCTTCAACCACAGCCTCTAGACGACTTCAGAATCTCCTGCAACTCTTTTGGACAGTCTCCTTGTTTAAGTTGGTGAATGCTACCATAATCCTTGCCTTCAGTTTATTTTTGGTGTTACAAAGAGTTTTTGTTGGTCTCTCCACTCAACTGTGCCCCAACACAATAATAATCAAATTGGTTGCAGTCTGCAGAAGCTAGGTAGCCAGATGTAAGGGGTGATGTGGTTGCAGAAATTGTCTGACATCCATGACTGGGTTCTCCTGCTTGTGTGGCATAGTGCAGAGCCCTGTTACCAGACATAGGGTCTTCTGGTAGCCACCCTCTTGACTCAGGGTAGCAGTTCTTCCTCAAGACACTTGATGTAGGCCTCCATGTATAATCTGAAGCTTTCACCAACAAATTTGGGAGTTCTTTTCATATCAGAATGATCAGAGTGAGTTTTCCAAGCAGCCATACGTTTGTAATCACCATTAGACTCATCTCTTTCCGAATCCTCTGCATTGTTCTCAGATTGACACCTAAACACAGAAATGTTTGTATTGTTGCTTCTGGGACAAATGACAAGCAGTACATCATGCCATTTTCAAATTTTTAGCAGGGCGAAATGCATCATGGTGCACTTTTTCTCACAGACAGTGCCTAACTGACCCTACTATACTGTGCAGTCAACAAAATAAAAACAATGCTAATGTGCAAAATTAAAAATATAAAATGTCAACAATTTATCCATTGCATCCTATAGTTAACAATAGTTATGGCTTCCAAGGAAAGGGTAAATGTTCATGCTGATGTCAATACTATCAATGTAACTTCTCACAATCAATGATGTCATAGACATACAAGAGATGCATAATGATTGGGTCACAGAAGTGTGAATTGTTATTACATAACTTAGTCCTGCAAAACAAGTCATTTAGCACATTTTTCCCTTTGATTTAAATTAAATTTAAATTTGAACAAGGAAATGACTCCTATCCAAAATACTGAAGGAAAGTGCCAGAAGATGGAGGTGACATTGGCAAGATCATTGAGTAATATTGAAATGCATCATTTTTCTCTACAAATTATAACAATGATTTAAAATCAATCATTGTTTTCTTACAAAAAAAATATGTGACACGCAGCAAGACGTGGGTAATTTGGCTAGTGACCTATAAATACATACAATTATAACAGATTCTTTTTTATGATTATTATTATTATTATTATTATTATTTTAAAGAGAAAATACTGACTATAATCAGATTACAAAATACATGTGACAATAAATCATAAAATTAAAAATGGCAGAAAAAATTTGGTAAAATTCTAAAATAAGAAAAATCTATAAGAACTATAACTGTCTGAAACTATTCAAGTTAAATTAAGCAATTGCTAAGTGACAAACAGCTCTCACCTGAGGACGGACTTTAAGATCATTTTCATCAGTAGTGACATCAAGCAAAGTTGTCTCAAAAACAAATAAGACTCGTGGCGAACATGGTCGTCCATTGACACACCAATCTTTGGATATGGGGAAACCCTGTAGTTGTTCACTCATCAAACCTTGAAGTTGAATCCTAAAAAAAATAAAATAAAATATAAATAAATAAATAAGGTGGGGGGAGATATTAAATGTACATGAAAAAAAAAAATGAAAGTAAGAGTTGTCTTTTGTTAAAAACAAAAGTGCAGAAATGGAAGTTAAAAAAAAAATTGTATTTTTTTTAGCAAGCCATCTGATACTAGCATTATGCAGTCGACATCAATACATATCAGACATTCATTTATTCAGTTAGCGTGCTTTGCGCCACTGTAGTCACCACTCCCCTTCATTTCAGAATTTATGACTCATGGTGACCTCCAAGGGAGAATAGTGGATGGTTTGCTGATTCCTTTTGCATATAAATAATATATGTAAGTAACTAAACGAAAAACACATACCTACAGGTAAGTAGTAGCTGTAAACAAAATCTGAATTGAATTCAATATTCTTTTCTGCTTTAGGAATATATTACTACATAGATATATTACTACATAGATATATTACTACATAGATATATTACTACATAGATATATTACTACATAGATATATTACTACATAGATATATTACTACATAGATATATTACTACATAGATATATTACTACATAGATATATTACTACATAGATATATTACTACATATATATATTACATATATACATATATTACTACATAGATATATTACTACATAGATATATTACTACATTACTATATATTACTACATAGATATTATATTATATTACTACATAGATATATTACTACATAGATATATTACTACATATATATTACTATATATTACTACATAGATATATTACTACATAGATATATTACTACATAGATATATTACTACATAGATATATTACTACATAGATATATTACTACATAGATATATTACTACATAGATATATTACTACATAGATATATTACTACATAGATATATTACTACATAGATATATTACTACATAGATATATTACTACATAGATATATTACTACATTATATATTACACATAGATATATTACTACATAGATATATTACTAGATAGATATATTACTAGATAGATGTAACTTAGAAAAATATACATGAAAGTAATCAATGCCTGAACAAGATGAAAAAAATCTGTTCAAATCAATGTTTTGACAAACATGAAAATGAAATTAACTTGTTTGTTAATGAAAAATTGATTACATAAAATCAGGTTTCCTAAGTTGCTTTTTAAAAACAAAAACAAGCCTAAAAAAGTAACATTTAATTTGGCTTTAGCTAACACTTGAGACAGAAGGAAGTCTTTATTTTGTTGATCTATTCATGGGTTCTCTGGAAACTTATTAGTTTAATGCTGAGAGTTGTTCTGTATTCAGGACAGCTTGGGTTGTATTGGTAGATTTTATGAGAAAAGCTTTTGTAGAGTTATTTAATGTCGAAATCTATTGCCATACTTGAGAGAAACATTTGGGGTTATGCCTGATGCAATGAGCAAACATTGGTCAGATCTATGCATAAAGCTATAAGCAAACAGTCATAGAGTCTATACTTGAGTGGAAGCAGGTAATATTTAAGTAAAATGTATCTAAAATATACTTTTATGATAATATACCTTTTCCTGCACTAAAGCTTTCATCTAATTCCAACAAAATTCTATCAAGATTAGGATTTTCTTGAAAACAAAGAATTTTCTTAGGATTTGGTTATTTTAAAGGACACTGGGTTTAATAAGTTCAAGTTTGTCAAAATTCAAGACAACTTCTGTAGTCAGTCTCCGTATCGAAAGGTCACTGCAAAGTAATGAGTTCAAAAATTCAGGGATTTAGAAGAGGATTTCGCCCACTTCTGTAATGTTGTATCCTTAAAGAGGTTACAAACAGACAAAGGTGGTACACGAGTGAAAGGAACAGCAACATGGCGTAGATGAAAAAAAAAGAGGTTTATTGTAAAAGAGAATACACTACTGAAAGACAGGGAATCGGTTAGCAAGCTAGTAATTCCTGAAGCGAGACAGGATGCGGCACAAGGCTGTTTTTAATGCCAGGTTAAACCATGCCCATAGGATCGGGCAAAAATTTCCTGTAGACCTTGTAAAAATGGGGTTGGGTAGCTGTCTACCACCCCAGACAGGACTCTGCCCTTTGGCATAGCCTCGTCCGGGTTCCTCTCCACCCGAAGGCAGAGAGTTCGACCAGCTCAGCTGGAGACGAATCTCCAACTAATTCCCAAAGCAAGTCCACCAGGTATATCCTATGCTTACTATACATATCTACTGATATAGTCAGTCAGCATAGGTGATAGGGAGTGTGGGACATTCCATTACAACATGTTAATTATAACCTGAATTATGATTGGTTGACCAATGAGAATGACACAAAATGGTCTGTAATTAGAAGCCTTTTTGGTCCCAAAATTTTGTCTATAGAGGCATTGAGTTCTACAATAAATAGACCAGAGACAAAAAGTCAAGAAACATATCTTAACCTCTGACACCAGATTTTCTCTAGCCAGTAGTAGATATTGTAAAGACCTGACTCATTGAAGAAAATCCCAGGCTCTGAACCAATTACTCAAATTGCAATAATCACATGCGGATTAGCATAATCCTTGTAGTGCTGACAAATCTTCTCACCGTGTCTTTTTTCCTCTCCCACTTGGCAACATTAATGACTCTTGTAAAAAAAACTGTCTTCTTTCAATAACCAACAGGCAGAAATTAACATTTTCTATTATTTATGTATTTTCACAATCGTTTTAATTTAAATATTTTTGATATTTGTTAACAGAGAGTTGCTTGACTCTTTAAGTTGCTGACTATTCGAGAAACTTGTTCGAATTATCTTGAACATCAGGAGAAGTTCTGGCCAACTCATGTTATCTCTCTTCTGTGGATCCTTTAAGCATAGTGTGGGCACAGAAGAAGTTGACAGAAGAACTGCTCAGAAATGCATGTGGAAATCACGAAAATAAGACCACAACTTGTACCATGATTAGCATAGGACCACAATAATAATTATATGATAAACAATTATTACACCATAGTATTGTAACAGTATAATAATTATGTGGTAAACAATTATTACACCATAGTATTGTAACAGCATAATAATTATGTGGTAAACAATTATTACACCAAAGTACTACAGCAGCATAATAATTATGTGGTAAACAATTATTACACCATAGTATCGTAGCAGCATAATAATTATGTGACAAACAATTATTACACCATAGTATCGTAGCAGCATAATAATTATGTGATAAACAATTATTACACCATGGTACTATAGCAGCATAATAATTATGTGATAAGTCCCAGTGTCCGTGTCTTTTCTTACTAGTTAACCCTATCCTTATAATAAACAAAAAGTTGTTGAATGCTAAATTTGTGTGCAAAAATTAAAAATATTCTATTTTAGTCAACAGAAAACAGAAGTCTAAAAATCATTTACGTCACATAAATTGGATGTCTATCAATTTGTGATCCGTCAAGACTAAAGAAAGCACCATATTTTGATTACAGGTGTGAGAATCAATAAACATGATCTGGCAAAGGTCAACACTGTGCTAACAAAGGAGCATGCAATATTCGTTAGTCAAGTTACCTAGTTGAAGAATTTCCATGGACAATATCTGGAAAATAAAATCAAATCAAGACAAGAAAAAAGAGAAAAAAAACCTTTACCTGACAGTGTCTAATATCCTGAAAATGCGAATGTAACTTGGGTCAAAAGAACTTCCAGGATGAACAAGCTGGAAAAAACAAGAAACATTATTAGAAGGTAGACTATTTAAAAAATATAGGCAACATTGTGCAAATATTGGATACTCTAACAACTTTCATCTGACATCCTGAAGTGGTATTCACAGGGTTTTCATAGGCTAACTCTGGTAAAATTAGCAACATTAGTTAATTCAACATGGAAGTTTGAAATTACTTTGAGTCGAATGGATAGTAAATTATGGTTTATTAGCATAGACCCACCAAGTACACTGAAATCTTTCTCCTTAAATGAATATCAGGAGCTTTTTTTAATTAACCTGGAAGTGCTCATTTTAGATGGGCCAACTTATTATAAGAGTATTACACATACTTTTGTTAATGTGAGGTCTTGAGTTCAATCCTCATTCATTCATTATTCAACAGTAATCGTTTTGGTATGATTGCAACACATACTATCACCATATTTATTTAAATACGCTTATAGTATTAGTTGAAAATTATTCAAACTTTTTAAATGAAGCACTGTTGATAAGTTTTTAACTGGCATTTATGGTTAAATTATGATAATGTGCAAGTTGTTATAAGAATTAAGTAATATTAAGATGAAAAATTCTAGTGATGATCAGTTGTCCTTTAAAGTACTTTGATAGCTTACACTATATATAGTGTGCAACAGAAATACTACCCATATAATAGTAAGACATTAGTGGTAATGGTGTCTTCATCTAGCTAATGTCTTACCAATATGTGGGAGGTGTTGAAAAGATCTAGATCCAATCCATTTCCCAACAACTGACTAAATGACCAAACATCAAAATTTTTTTTTTATCAGAAAGCCTTCTTAGTCCTAGAACTATTTAGCACCTCATTGTGTGTGTGTGTGTGTGTATATATATATATATATATATGCAGACACAAGATGCAATGTGTAAATTGTTGCCATTTTATATTTTTAATTTTGCGCATGCATATTGACTGTTTTTGATTTTGTCAATTGCTCAGTATAGTAGGGTCAGTTGGGCATTTTCTGTGAAAAAAAGAGTACTATGACACAATTCACTCTATCAAAAATTTGGAAACAGCATGCTGTTGCTGTACTGTTTGACGTTTGCAGTGGAAGCTTCAATATGAACATTTCAGAGAGTTTGGGTGTCAATCTTAGGACAGCGCAGAAGATTTGGAAATAGTTGGATGAGTCTAATGAGTCAAAGGTACCGTAGCTTGGAAAACTCACTTTGATCATTCTGATAAGAAAAGAACTCCAAAATTAGTTGGTGAGAGCCTCAGATTATACATGGAGGCCTACATCAAGTGTCTTGAGGAGGAACTGCTACCCTGAGTCAAGAGGGTGGCTACCAGAAGACCCTATGTCTGGTAACAGGGCTCTGCACTATGCCACACAAGCAGGAGAACCCAGTCATGGATGTCAGACAATTTCTGCAACCACATCACACCTAACACCTGGCTACCTAGCTCTGCAGACTGCAATGCACTTGATTATTATTGTGTGGGGCACAGTTGTGCAAGAGACTAACAAAACTCTTTGTAACACTTAAGATGAACTGAAGGAAAGGATTATGGTAGCATTCACCAACTTAAACAAGGAGACTGTCCAGAAGAGTTGCAGGAGATTCTGAAGTTATCTGGAGCCTGTGGTTGAAGCCAATGGCAATTTCATTAAATAAATTTACCCAAGATATTTTTGTGAAATTTTGGTAAATATATCCGTTAAAATGAGATTTCAGTGTTATAATTTTTGTATAATTTAGATGACAATTTATCCATCGCACCCTGTGTGCGTATATATATTATATACATAAATAATAAATACAAATTTCAACATGTCACTGTGTCACTTTTTCAACTTAAAGGGACACAACTCTAATTTTCAATAACTCATTTTAAATGAAAAAAATTACTGTTTTCAAATTACACTGTTTCAAAATAAAATTGTCCATGTTTTCAACTTTACCCCTAGAGGCTGTAGCCCAACATATGCCATTTTGGAATCGGGCCAACTCCAAATTAAAAGCATTCCAGGCTGGATCTAAACATGTAATCCTAAAATTTTGGATTCCTAAGTTTTCATTAGGAAAAGATTTTTTTTATGTGATTTTTGTGACTAATTTTTTTGTATGATAATTTTTATAGCTTGGAAATAAATTTGGGAATAATTTAAATTATTTGTGAAATCTAGCAAAAGTCACCCATGCAATAAAAATTGTTTGTACGGAAAGTAAGGACCTACATACATCAAACTGTCTTTAAATTAAGTGACAGCAGAAGAATTATCATTGAACTTTTAAAAGGTAAGCTTAAATACTAATGCAATACTTAAATGCAGCAATCAATTTTGAGTTTTTCTGTAGTTTATTGTTATTGTTGCCTATCACATCTACACTTCCTTACCTATTGTAATGAAGGCCCAGTCAAGTGCCCTCTGCAAGAACTAGCTTAAATCTGCTTGATAGGGCAACTTTTAAGCTAGTGTATATATATATATATATATATATATATATATATATATATATGTCTAAAAAAAGTAGTGAATTCTGCCATCAATTCTGACAGATGAAGTCCCAAATCGTTCAATTCACTAGATTACATACAAAGTTCATTAAACTAGTAAAGACTGGTTTAGAACCAGCCATACTTTGGAAGAACTGATCGGAAAAAAAAAAAAAAAAGTCTGCCATGAAATGCCAAATCCTTTTTTTGCAAACTACCAATTATCCCTAGTAATGTCGGATCACAATGCTAGCAATTATCCCAAGTAATGTCAGATCTCTCAGCTAATCCGAAAGCCAATATTTTATGAGAAAAGAGATCAAAAACTTACCACAATGACATGAGAAATACAAAATAGAAGAAGCCATGTTTTGGCATGATGAAATTCTTCCAACTCCCAAATTGTGTGAAAGTCCTGAAAAACAAAAACAAAAATCAAGTCAGATACTGCACCACGAGTTCATAATGTTGGCTCATATGTCTCAATTTCAGATCAACAGAAATCCTAAAACGTTTATCTTAGGTAGTAGTAGTTTGGATTTAAATAGGTAAAGAGTGGAGACTAGACTCCCTTAGACAAGACACGGAAGTTTTTCCACATTCAGTATGTGTAACAGAATATCAACCACAATTATATATATATATATATAATCTTCAAATATGTTTGATTAAATATAGAATTGACAAGGTTTGTCTCTTTAATTTTTTTTTATTATACTTTTCCAACTTCTGGATAAGATGTTGACTATTATGTTTAAAGTTATAGATAAACTATCCAAAGTTCATCTTTTTTTTTTTTTTTTTATTCTTCAAGTAATTTCAACTTTCCAGTCATTATCAAGAAATGATGTGGTGTCTGTGTGGTAGTTTTTAACTCCTTTGTCTGCATCTTGATATTTATTCAGATGTTGGCTGCTTGAAATAGTCTATCATGATCTCATGTGTAACAGAAATGTGCGGTTTAACTGAAAAACTGACTTTTCTGTTTCATCTTCACACTATGAAACCACATCAACATTTTTATGAAACTGAACGATTTCGGTTTCATTTTTTATATCACTACTGAGTGGCCATATCCAAAGAAACACTATTGAAAAAGACTTTCAGATGTTAATAAAATTAAATTTTATCAACATTTATACCATTGAAAGAGAAAAAGATTGAACAAAAATATGTTAAAAACAATTGACTAGTTTTAGGAAATAAATGTGAAATCAAATCTATTTGTTTACAAAAGAAATAAAGAAAAAAAAAAAGGAAATATGACATGATGTCTGAAAGTGAAATCTATTTGTTTCAGTTTTCAAAAAAAAAAAAAAATTTTTTGTGGGTAAAATTAAGAATAGTGAGTAAAAAAAAAATAAAAAAAAATAGTTGCCAATTTCGTCTTAATGTTAAATTTTATGAAGTCAGATTTGTTTGTAAGGGTTTTCTAGTAAGCAATCATGAAATAAAGTTGTAATCAAGAATGAATGAAGATTTCTTTTATACATAAATTTGTTTTTATCTAGGGTATGCACCTAAATTAGATATTAAGAATAATTAAAATAGTTCTTAATTTCACTTTTAAGATGTGTATATTTCCAGAAATTTGAGTCTCTTTTCTACAAATAAAATTGTTTCTATCTAGCAAATACATGTAAAATTAGATATTAAAAAAATAAAGTTTTAATCTCAGTTTTAAAATGTGTATATTTTCAAAACTGCAAGTCATTTTTTTTTAACCAAAAGTAAAAATTATTCATTTTTAGCCACTAGTGGTCGGTAAGTGTTTGTTACTGTTCTGCTTATAAAATTCTTCTACACAAGGAAAATTAATTCATTTTATTTTTACAAATATCTTTATGGTTTTATCCAGCGAATAATACACTTAAGTAACATTATAAAAATGATTAAAATAGTTTTTAATTTCAGTTTTAAAATGTGTATCTAAAAAAGAACAGGTGATACTTGCAGATTTGGAAATCTACACATTTTAAAAATGAAATTAAAAGCTTTTAATTATTTTTAATATTTAATTTTAGGTGCATTCACTGGGGAAAAATAACATTGATTTTCCTTGTTTAGAAGAAATTTATTTGCAAAACCCCAATAATAGTTGACTGGTGTACCAGAAAAGAATTGCTGTATTTTTTTTTTTTTTTGCTTACTTTATAATTTTTGAAGGAAATCACTTCCTTGGGTCAGAGAAGAAATGAACACCTTCCTGATTGTCTCCTAACTGAGTGTACAATTTCAAGAATATTGATAAAGATTGGTCACTTTGATTTTGTGAAACAAAGTAAGGTGTAAAATTTAGTCTCGAAAAAAATAAAAATCATTTTGCATTTCTGGCTGGTCAAAGCAATACTGTTTCAACTCACTGTAAAAAAATAATTCAATGAATAAAAGCACATATAAATTATTTTCTTTCCAGCCATATGAATAATTTTAAGACTGTACCAGGAATACACGAGATATTGCGAGTTGAACAGATTAAGTATTATCAAAGTCAAATGAAATAAGATATCGACTGGAATTGCTATCATTACACAAGAAAATAAATGGCTTCCTTAGAAAGCAAAAGTACTAAATTAAAAACCGAACTGAAAACTGTGGTATCAAGGAAAACAAAACTGGAAACCAATACCAAAACATTTATTGCCAAACCGACCAACTCTAGTGTAACTGTTATTGGGAGCAAGGCAGTACAAATGATTTTGGGTTTTTTCTAGAATGAATGTCTCAGGTGGGTTGGGCATGTGGCTAAGTGGTTAGAACATTCACGTTCTGACCATGAGACCTGGGTTTGAATCTCACTATAGTTGATTTGTCAGGAAAAGGATCAACTCCAGCATGCAGCACATTTAGAAAGTGCCTGAAAACCATACCATGAGTTGACCTAAGCCTTATGAGTGAAATTAGGTAAACGGAACCCTTGGGTGCCATTGACAGCTGTGTTAGGACGAAGTCACAAGTCATCATGACTGACGGCTTGAGTGTGCTTGTCTTGTTCAAATTGTTGATCACATTAGATAACGCACTCTTTCCCAGAAACTGTAACTAAGGTCTGCTCAGCATAGTTGCAGTATAAACCACAGGAGGGTTCCGTGGGTGTTGAATAAACACAAATGCGCCTGAGCAAGCCTCTACAATAGGGATTGGCTAGCCACCCTGCATCCTTGAATACAGGTGGCCAGCTATTCATGATCTCAGGTGGTTTTCATTTGGTTCTGCTGTAGGATAAAAGGTTTTCTTCTTCATTTCCAACTTCTAGTAGCAGGGTTTAATTGGAAAACTCATGTAGACTCACTGAACCAAATTATCACTTGGGCAGCAAACACAGAAAAAGCCTATATTGTGGGAGTTTTTAGGAAAAACTTAGTAGTTCTGTATAGTTTTTCATTGCTGAATTTCTTGGATAGTAGAGAAGACAGGTGCAGGATTGATCCAACAGATGATCCCAGGATGCCTGTTGGAGATCCAAGTTATCAGCACAGTTGCATGTTGAATGATGATGCGAGAAAGAACCATAACACAAGATACATAAATACCCACACCCCAGCAGTAAGACAGCATTCACTCTCAGACATCGCAGATTACAATGTAAATCCACTTTCTGAATGAGGGGCTGTACCTGCGCGCACACACACACAGGAGCTGAGAGTAACTGACAAACTCAGCAGTTGAATAAAATGTAACGTTAAATATGAGATTAAGTTTCATGCTGTTATTAGCCTGATGGCACAACAACATAACACTTTTGTCAGTGAAATGTTTTGATTAATAAATCTTGACTTATTTGGTTTATAATTAGTTTAACATGATTTGATTCAAAAAAACAGTTTTCTTTATTAATCAAATTTCAGGCTAAAAAGAAACTTTCCTCCCTGGATCTGTAGGATCCAACAAAAATCAAACTTTATGATTTCTTATTATTTTATACTAAAGTTTACCCAATACAATGCTTGAGAGCTACTCAAGGTAGAGGGTTATTGTTCAAAAGGTTATGATAGAAGAGGTATGATATGAAAGAAAGAGGTGGTGAGAGGAAGTGAGTATTATAAGAATAAGGAAAAGAGATAACAACCCTTAACTTGAAGAGGCTAAAATTTGTAGACTTCAGGAAAGCACACACTCTAGAGTCTATTCCATAAAATATCAGTTCTTGGTAAAAAGCTGTTCAAAGAGAACTTTTACTTTATATTTGGACTATGGAAGAAATGAGGGGGTAATGTGACTCCCTTTAAATAGTATGACATATGCTACATGTGAAGGCCTGAACTAGAGGAGCTAAAAAATGATGCTCATCTGAACATTTGAAATTAGACATTGGCTTGAGACATTGTGTTGCATCTGTGGGGAAAGAGGCTACAAAGCTGGAGGGTAGGGAGACTTTCCTCACAAGTAAATTTACCTGATTGTGTGTATGTTGATTATATTGATTTTAACAATAATATGATACAATAAAACAGAGTAAAAAAAGCGGTAAAATACTTGTAATGCTTTTAAATCATATCCAATGAATATTTGTAAGTCAATCATTTTTAATAGATTTCTTTTGTAAAGCCAGCAATTGAGGGTTGTGATAAAAAGTAACAATAAGGTGGAGTAAAACTCCTAACATTCTTATAAAAGCTACATCTAGTAATAGGAATTATTGCAGACTTCAGAAAATACCTTGACTTCTGAAATAGATTCAGTGCCATTTGTCGCTCAAACAGGGTCAGATAAGATCTCAGGGTTCTTGGATGCTCCAGCATTATTTGATGATAACAGGAAACTTTAGATATAATTATAAAAGTTTTTTTATTTTTTAAATTTTTTTTTTTACTTACTTGTTGAGCAACATCACTGTCCATTTTCAAGCAAAGGTTTGCTAAACGCTGTGTATCCAAAAGGGAACTGTAGTGAACGTAGACAACCTGCCTACAGGCATCATAATAATATTCCATTTCATCCTATAAAATAGTAAGAAAAAAAGAATATATATAAAAAGATGCATTTATGTTTTGATGTGAATGCATCTTGACAGGTGAGGAACAAAGATGGTTATAAATGATTCTATTTAAAAATGCTACTTATGAAACATCACTTTCTTTATTATTCAAAGGAGAAACACCATAAAAGGAAAAGAAATATATAGAGGGTTTCCATAAAAGGGAAAGCAAAAATAATAATAATAATAAGAAGAAGAAAACATGTAAAAGCAAAGAGAAGAGAAGAAGACGGCAATAAAAGGAAAAAAGAAAAAGAAGAGAAATATGAGAGTTAAGAAAAATTAAAAGACAACACATCAGAACTCTAAAGAAAAAGAATAAAAGAATAAAAGATAATACAATAGAAAAACAAAAAGGAGAAAGATCAACATGAATACAAAAGAAGCAAAAAAAAACTGCTAATTTTTTTGATGAAGTATTTGAAAAGGTTTTTGGATTATTAATAGTTGGAATGCAATGTCAATTGCTATAGACTGTTCTCCTGATTACTCTTATTTTATTCTCGCTCCTTAGTAACATTTCTGTTTCCTAATTCTTTCACACCCAATAAACCCTTATGTCTTAGTGGCTTTACTGCCTTGCTTGGGGTGAACTAGATAAAAAAAAGAAAGAAAGAATCTTAATTAAAAATCTATATCCTCAAAAACTAGCATTCTTCCATCCCCAGGGTGACATTATTTCAAGACCTGATAAATGAAAAGAACTTTTTCCTTTAATAAGTCCCACTAAGATGGGTATGCCTCTTTTATGTTGTCAAATATAGTAGCTTATGTTTTCAATGCTTAAACACAGTGTACCACAGAATAGCAACAAAACAGCGTCTTTAGAGGATAAAATAACACTTACTTCTGTAGAAACGTCTTCCAACCCCTGTCAAAATAAAAAAGAAACATGTTTAATACTAAGGAATTTGATATGAAATATTATCAGCCATAACAAAATCATTTTATTTCTATATATCACTCATAAATCTAACCTACAAACTATAATATTTATTAACCTTTAGCACTCTGTAGGCGACTATTTTCACCAAACAAAATGTTAGTCTTGCTAATGCAAGCTGAATTAGAATTTCTTGGTTGCGTAGTCATATCCTTCAATGGCAACACCTAAAACAATCTTGGCCAGAATTGAGAGCCAGACTACTGCAATTTCAAATATATAGAACTAATCTATAAAACACTATATTTTGAGGAGATTCTATATACAGGAAGTAATACTTATAAATGATGCTGAGTGTTAAATGTTAAATTATAAATAAATACTATATATAAAAAAATGCTAAAAATTCCTTACGCAGACTAAGAAGCCCTTAAGTAAAAAAAGAAAACAAGGAATTATACTTGAATTTATAGATAAACATTGATCAAACTTGAATCTGAAAGCATTTACCTTGAAGGTATGGGGGGGTCCCCTTTATGGGTGGTAAATGCTACGCCTCTGCAAAATATGCAGTTGTCAATCTGATTCATTAAGTAAATGACTAGAGATAAATACTAGTTTTATATATTACAGAGAAAAATAGATTTTTCACATTGCACTGAGAATTTATAACAAATGCTTTTTGTGTAAACATTTTCACCAATTTGAGATAAAGTAAAATTTATGAATCTAAGAACAACTAGATAACTTCAAACATAATGGAAAAATAGAAGATATCAAGTGGAACTTACCTTGAAAACATTTTTGCCAATAGTTGGATTAAGCAAAGTAGCTTTGGATGTGAAAGCACTGTACCTTCCTTTGCCAATTATAGCAACAACACAAACTTTAGAGGTTTTCTTTGCAAATTTGCTGAAGAGAGAAAATAAAATTCCTAAATACTGACAAACAGATATCCACAAAGATTTATATTGCAATATATCCAGCTACAGAATTTTTGTAACATCATCTTCCGTTTTGAGTTTAACAGTCTTTGACGTTTTCAAAAAAAATAAAAAATAATTTGGAATTTGAACATTTTCATAACTGAATGAACTAAAAGCACTATATATTTAAAAAAAAAAAAAAATAATTTAGCTTCAAAATCTGTATTTTAGAAAAATTAAATGAAAACACAATTAAAATGAAGTGCTACTTTAAAAGACATCCAAGCAGCAGCAAATGAGAAGGCAAGCTGTTGGATCTAGCTCAAAAGAAATGATAAAAATTTTGTGGAGAAATTAATCCTAAAGGAAAAATCTGTCAAGTGGCAGGCTTTGAAGCAGATTGGCTTATGGCCATATCACGTTGTAACACCAGTTCCTGTATGATCATTGAAGTTAAGCCATGTCAAGCCTGATGGGTGACCACTTGGGAATACCAGGTGTGATAAGCTTGGATATCCAGGTGGCATAATGGATAATGGCTCGGAATTGTTAATCGGAGAGCTGAGTTCCAATTCCTGTTGGCTTTGTTATATTTACATGTGCAAATACCCTTGAGAATGGCATTAATCCACCTCTTCTCCCCACAGCTGTGGGTTAATGAGTAGACTTGTATCACTAAACCATTATCTCAAAAAATTCTTACAATCTAAAAATATTTTCTACAAAGGGTTGATAAGCCATAAAAAAATGAACCAATCAATCAATTGAAACAGATCACATTCTTTCCTGATGACCAAGTGAACCTTCTCGTTTCCAGTACACAGACCATTTGATCGACAATATTTGTAGACTCAAGTTGTTCTTAAATTTTAAAATTAAAAGGAAACTGTAGTCTTTTATTTCAGTGACTCTTGATTGACATTGAAAAAAAACATTTTGACTTCTACAAGTCAAAAACTGTTGTCTCTATTGAAAAGTAATGTCATGGCAAGTTCACAAGCAAAAATATTTGAAATATTTCTGCCTTCATCTCTGAATGGATTCTTTCTGAAATAGAGAGTTTTATACCTCACAAAACTTCCTGCAAAAACCAGTCAGCCTTAGTTCACCACTGAATGCACTACAGCCATAGATCATCAGAACCACTACTTCAATACTTATCACAAGGAGCAGTGTAGTCTGGCCCTTACTGCTTTCAGAACTGCCTGCAATCACTGTAAGAGAGTTCTGGAAAACACAAAGTGCAGCTATGTGCAAGCTGTCCAGGCTGAAAAGAAATAAATTGAATCTTGCAAATTCTGGAAAATCACCAACCGAATTATGAACATAGACAAAGCAGCTATGCCCACTATTATAAATGACCCTCGAGGTCATATCATCCTCGACAGTAAAGATGAAGCTCTTTGCCTCGATCATTGCCTCAAACTCAATGTTAGATAACAAAGGCCATCCTCTTGCCGACTTTCTGATTTACATAAATGAGCTACCTAAGAATATACTCAAATCATTTGTAAACATCTATGCTGATAATATAATGATATACAAGTGTGCCTCTAAAATCCTTGATGATGAAATTGGCAGCTGACCTCTCTTCAGATCTAGCACTAACTTTCAAGTGGGGAAAAAAACTGGCTGAATACTTTACATCATAGGGTGTGTTTTTGTAGTATATGTGGTATTATGGCATATGGAGGATTGAATGATGATGGATTAATTCTTATGGTGGATGTGCAAATTGTAATGAGTGAATGGGTCATGAATTGGATTAGCTAAGTATAAGAAAGTAAGTGACGATCAGCCTCAACCCATTTCCTCTTTTAGGCCTTGTGCCAAAATTGTATTTTATTTATAATAAATCTCAAGTATATTTAATGCCTTGAAAACCAAACTACTTACATTCCATTACTGCTGATTGGACCCCAAACTACTACGAGTCATGATAAATGGATGTTCTCTCAAGGAGGCACCATGCCTTGAGAGACTATTGGGCTTCAAACTACCACCTGACCTCAGGTCATTGCTAAGGATACAGGTAAATTGGTCAGCTCCCTGTACTCCTCATGTAAATACCTGTCTCCTCATGTAATTCTCTACCTTTATAAGAGCCTGATCAAGCTTAAAATGTAGTGCCATTGTCATATTTGGGTGGGAGCTGCTCGCTTTCTAGTCTCAATAGAGTCCTTGAGAGTGACAAATTATTTTCCACTCTCTAAGGCATATGTGGCAAACCTCTCACTGCTCTACTGCTACTTCCATGGAAAGTGCTCAGACAAACTACATTCCTTGGTTCTGCCAGGTTTAACCTTCACAGCTAGGAGCTGCCATGCCACTTACAGTAAGAAAACCAGACACATTCCTTCTGTATTCCATCATGGAGAAGTAAGTTCCACTCAAACAGCTTCTTCCTGTGGAACTGACTCCTAAGCGGATGTTTCCCCAATCACTACAATCTTAACCTGTTCAAGTCTAGAGTTAACTGTTATCTTCCTCTGCAAGCCGTATAAACCACTTCTTAACATAACCTTCTACCTTGAGTGGCTCTTGGGCCTTGTACAGTGTGAAGCATACTAAGAAAAAAAAAAAAAAAGAAGAGTTTAAATCATTGCTATTATTTTTTTCTTACTTGTTTGATGTCATGAAATATCTAATTTCAGCCAATGAGTTTATTTTTTTTAGTTACTGTATATACTTATGTAAGACTACTTCATGTATAATATAACAATCAGGTTTTTAACTAAAATAATTAGTGTATAATGCGATCGCAGCTTCTGAGCAATATTAGTTGGCCTACTATAATCAAATATTGCAGTACTGGGCATCATCCTGCACATATCTTCTTGAGAATTGACAACAAAAATAATAAACACTATTTATTTATTTATTTATTAGATTGTTTATTGGGAATGGTTGGCAAAATATCGGCTAATTACCAATTCATTTGAACTTTTATACATAATAAGGATTTCCCTATAGCTCGTACACATATTTTTATAATTTAGTTAATGTTTATAAATTTATGAATAAAAAATTGTTTTCATATATATTTCTTTATAAATTAGTAAATGATAAATATTGCATTGCATTAGTTTTAGTTTTTAGAATGTTGTAAATATAAAATTACAATCTAATAATAAAATAGCATTTAATATTTTTGTTGTAAATTCACTTTCATCATATGTTTAGGTTTTATGACAATCCTAATCATTGCCTTTAAAACGAACATTGACAAGGAATGAAGATAGTTAAAATAATAACAGTGTCACTCAGGTTTTTTGAGGGAACCAAGGTTAAAACATTGCCTATTTTTTTTGTTTTGTTTTAATGCATGATCTGGTCTACTTAATTGATAGTAATATATAAAAATGAACTCTAGATTATGGATTTCTTTTCCTTTTTTTTTTTTTTAAAATGCATGATCTGGTCTACTTAATTGATAGTAATATATAAAAATGAACTCTAGATTATGGATTTCTTTTCCTTTTTTTTTTTTAATGCATGATCTGGTATACTTAATTGATAGTAATATATAAAAATGAACTCTAGATTATGGATTTCTTTTCCTTTTTTTTTTTTTAAATGCATGATCTGGTATACTTAATTGATAGTAATATATAAAAATGAACTCTAGATTATGGATTTCTTTTCCTTTTTTTTTTTTTTTTAAATGCATGATCTGGTCTACTTAATTGATAGTAATATATAAAAATGAACTCTAGATTATGGATTTCTTTTTCCTTTTTTTTTTTTTTTTTTAATGCATGATCTGGTCTACTTCATTGATAGTAATATATAAAATGAACTCTATATTATGGATTTTTTTCCTTTTTTTTTTTTTTTTTTTTAAATTCATGATCTGGTATACTTAATTGATAGTAATATATAAAAATGAACTCTAGATTATGGATTTCTTTTCCTTTTTTTTTTAATGCATGATCTGGTATACTTAATTGATAGTAATATATAAAAATGAACTCTAGATTATGGATTTCTTTTCCTTTTTTTTTTTAATGCATGATCTGGTCTACTTAATTGATAGTAATATATAAAAATGAACTCTAGATTATGGATTTCTTTTCCTTTTTTTTTTTTAATGCATGATCTGGTCTACTTAATTGATAGTAATATATAAAAATGAACTCTAGATTATGGATTTCTTTTCCTTTTTTTTTTTTTTTAAATGCATGATCTGGTCTACTTAATTGATAGTAATATATAAAAATGAACTCTAGATTATGGATTTCTTTTCCTTTTTTTTTTTTAAATGCATGATCTGGTCTACTTAATTGATAGTAATATATAAAAATGAACTCTAGATTATGGATTTTTTTTTTTTTTTTTTTTTTTAAATGCATGAGCTGGTATACTTAATTGATAGTAATATATAAAAAATGAACTCTAGATTATGGATTTCTTTTTTTTTTTTTTTTTTTAAATGCATGATCTGTTCTACTTAATTGATAGTAATATATAAAATGAACTCTAGATTATGGATTTTTTTTTTTTTTTTTTTTAAATGCATGATCTGGTCTACTTAATTGATAGTAATATATAAAAAATGAACTCTAGATTATGGATTTCTTTTCCTTTTTTTTTTTTTTTAAATGCATGATCTGGTCTACTTAATTGATAGTAATATATAAAAATGAACTCTAGATTATGGATTTCTTTTCCTTTTTTTTTTAAATGCATGATCTGGTCTACTTAATTGATAGTAATATATAAAAATGAACTCTAGATTATGGATTTCTTTTCCTTTTTTTTTTTTTTCTGCATGATCTGGTATACTTAATTGATAGTACTATATAAAAATGAACTCTAGATTATGGATTTCTTTTCCTTTTTTTTTTTTTTAAATGCATGATCTGGTATACTTAATTGATAGTAATATATAAAAATGAACTCTAGATTATGGATTTCTTTTCCTTTTTTTTTTTTTTTAAATGCATGATCTGGTCTACTTAATTGATAGTAATATATAAAAATGAACTCTAGATTATGGATTTCTTTTCTTTTTTTTTTAACATTTTGAGAAATAACGCTATTTGAAAACATTCATTATGGCTTGCATAGATGGGGGAAATTTACATAACAAATGCACCCCCACATCATTAATTATTATATAAAAAAAAACGATATTCATGATCGGGTGTGTTTACTGTAAAAAATATAAAGCAATTGTCACAAATTCAGAGCCATATGCCTAGTAAATAGTCACAAATCCACTCTCCCAGCTGTTAGCCTTCCTTCTGTCCTTTTGTTCATTCATGGTCCGGTGCCCCTGCTATTTTCCTAGAGCTTCTCAATAAGATCCAAAGAAGAATCAGCAATATTATTGGTCCTGATCTCACGGCTTGGCTTCAGTCACTTGCCTACCACTGTAAGGTTTCCTCTCTGACCCTATTATAAATACTTTCATGGTAATTGTTCAGATGTTCTCTACGCTATAGTACCTAGATTGTAAGCACAATAGACTGATGGTGACATCTCATCAATTTACAGTTGAGCTAGCTGTATGTATATGTATCCCTAACTTCTATACGAACATTTTCTTATCCCACACTTCTTGCTTGTTGAACTCCTTCCCGGCTTCACGCTCTTCAACCAATTTTAATCTGTAAAAATTTAAATCCAATATCAATCATTATTTACTGTCCTCTTGACTGCTCTTTTCTCTCTCCTCATTACTAATGTTTCTGTTCCTAATTTCTCCATACACTTGCATGCTAGTGGCTGTACTGCCTCACTTGGGGTGATACTGATTTAAACAAAGAGTAAGAGCAGACTTAGAAAGTGCAACCTAATAAGCGTTTTTGGTAAAGACAAGTGGGGTAAACCCCGTACTTTAAACATTTTGGGGTAACAAAACATCCCATGTGACCAACGCTAAGTTGTGAACAGTGTTTATTTACTAACATTTTACTTGGTTCAGGGAATTGGATGCTTATTGGTGTCTAAGTTGTGTCGTATTTATTTTTTTTAAATCTCTGCAAAATGGCACTTTTACAGGACAGGAGTAATTTTTTTTTTTTTTAGTGCCTTGCCGTAAATTTAGTTAGCGCATGTAATTGGTACAAAAATTTCTGAAATATAATTTCGGCTTGCAGACACTACACACAATGAAGTGCTCCGACCCCAAATACTTGATTTTAGGCTGAGGTGCCTGCTTTAACAAAAAACAGCAACAGACCGAGAATTTGTCCCAATGAATTTTCGGTCATCTCAACAATTGTTCACGGTGCTTATTCAATATTTGAATAATTTAATTACTTTTTTGAAGTGGTTTGCTTGGGCATTTACAACAATCTCACAAAAAAAAGAAAAGAAAAAAATGATAACACTAACTAACACTTTTAACTAGTATCCGCATTGCATTCGATTCGCACGCGCTTTTCAAATCCCCAACAAGTGTTGCAGGCCAGATTTGTGCTTTTAATATTAGACATTCTCAAAGAAAACAGACAGAAGGCCAGAGAGTGCAGTGGCCGAGGCGTTTTAAAAAAATGAATTTTAGAAATGTACGTGAAGATAATTTTAAAAATTAATTCAAGTGAAAGGAAACAACTACACACTAATGTACGAAATCTTGAGATATTTCAACAAGGATATTATACGTTTCGCCGGTGAAGTTTTAAATTCGAGCGTATATAGGTTTAAATTTCGTAGAATGAAGAAATAATTTGTAATTTATTAAATAATTTTTAAATTAAATATTCCAATTAAAATTAACGTGCAGTTTAAGTAAGGGAGATAACTCAATAAAGCCCCCCCCCACGTTAAAATTATGGAAAACTTGCTTTAGGTTACGATTTGATTTTGTATTTTAAATCAAACAAAATTTATAGTCCCTTTTTTTTAAAGAAAAGATCTCAATCTTCCTTATTAAAATAAATATTAACAACAACCATCATAGATCAAAACTTTAATTTATCTGTTAATTCAATTTCTTTTGTTTTGTTTTGAAAGCAAACCAAGTCGTTAGTTTACTTTTTAATAAATAAAAAAAAATGTTTTTCATTTTGTGCTACCAAACTGAAAACTCAAGTATTTTGTCAGTTATTTTGGGGAGTGAACCAAATTTTAAGTTTTAAAATTTCTAAATAAAATCTTCTAGCAACAAAAAAAAACACAATCACGCGATTTTGTTCCAAGAAGTTGTTTAGTCTTCCTTCTCTACGGTAAATGAAACTAAAAATAGCAAAGCAATTTTTAGCTAACAACCATTTAAAATAAATAGCCGAATTCGTAAAAATAAGCCTTCCTTTTAAATAATAAAAGTTTTTTGTACTTTGTTTATTTTTAGTTAAACGGAAAAGAACAAAAATGGTGATTTATGCTTAAAAAAGAAAAACTGAACTGACCTCCAAGGCATTAAGTACTAATAATTCAACTGTAAGAAATGAAAGACTAAAATTGTGTCATTTAGGAAACAATACAAGACTGTATTATATAAAAATTTAAGAGATAAGATTCTAAAACATCATAAATCGTTGAAAAAAAAATCGATTTAAAAACAAAATAAAACTTACGATAAATCAAAAGGTGGAAACGTTTCAGTAAATCCTAACGTCATCTTGACCAGTTGGCGAACGTTATTGAATCAGGGGAGATAACTGTAAATCTGTAGTTGATTACAATAACCAGATTCATCCAATGCTTCTTCAGAATTTAAAAATAATGGATAAAAAAATAGTAATAATAGTTATTAATAATAACAAAGAAATGAATAGTAATAATAAAAATAACCATACAAACAACAACAAAAAAAAGGAAGGAGAAATGATATCATCACAAAGATCATCATGTATCATCACAAATTAAAAGTGATACCAGAAAATGAAAATTAGGATACATAGAGATCCAAAACAGTCACCCAATCCAAACAAGAATATTGAATCTGAAAGTTGTACTATTCTTGTGAATCACTAGATAAAGAGAATAAGAAAACAAATAATTTTTGAAAGAGCAAACTGTGGAACATGAATGTTTGAGATGTGCTAATAATAATTGGCCTGCTTGAAAATTATATGAGAAAATTGCTGACAGCACCTAACAAATGGACTCAAAACAGTTACAGAGTTTCGTCTATGAAAGAGTAGAGGTTCTGAATATAACATCAAACAGTTAAGTGACAAATTTTATATTTGTATTATATATATATATATATATATATATATATATATATATATATATATATATATATATATATATATATATATATATATATATGTTTTGAAAAATGAAATAAGGAGCAGATAGTTATAATAAATTTACATGATGAATGGGCTCATGGCCGAGTGGTTAGAATGTTCACTTCCTGATCATGAGACCCAGGTTCAAATGTCAGCATAGTCAGTTTGTCAGGAAGGAGACTTCCTGATGTTATCAGAATGGATTAAGGTCAATCTCAGTGTGCAGCACCTTTGGAAAGTGCCTGAAAAATCATATCACGGGTTGAATAAGGTCTTGTGAGTGAAACTGAGTAGATGGAACTCTTGAGGGCTGTTGCTAACTGTGCTAGCACAAAGCTGCATGTCATCGTGGCTGAGGGCTTGAGTGTGCTGGCCTTGTTCAAATGGTTGATCACGCTAGATTACATGCTGTTTCCCAGAAACTGTAACAAGG
This sequence comes from Acanthosepion pharaonis, assembly GCA_903632075.3. Lineage (NCBI taxonomy): Eukaryota > Metazoa > Mollusca > Cephalopoda > Sepiida > Sepiidae > Acanthosepion > Acanthosepion pharaonis. The sequence goes on along the minus strand of CAHIKZ030002120.1, from coordinate 62,317 downwards.
TCTGCTCAGCATAGTTGCAGTATAAACCACAGGTGGGCTATGTGGGTTTTGAGTAAATGCAAATGTGCTTGAGCAAGCATCTGCAATAGGGACTGGCTAGCCACCCTGGTAGATGGGTATCCTTGAATACAACTGGCCAGCTATATAATATATATCAGTGGTGAAGGGTGACTTAGAAACCAGGGCATGCAGTCCATGACGCAGGTCAATATGCAATATAAACTAATTTTAATGTTAGAAATAGCCCTTCTGATCTATTATGCAACTGAATCAAATCAGCTTTCCAATGATCAATCACTGTATCAATTCGTTGTCGGTCTGTTGCAGATTTGAATCAGCCCAAAATAAAGAAAGAGGCAAAAAAGGTGTTTAAATATAAAAATATAAGATATTTTTATTATACTAAATTTTATTATACTACATTTTTCTTAGCATGTGGGAGTGTTAAAGTTCTTATATTTGTCAGGATACAATCCTTTCTTTGTAGTTCTTTTTCTAGATGAAAAGAAATAAGAAACAAAAGTGATCCCTTTCTGTGTATGTGTGAGAAAGAAGAGGTGATGGAAAAAGTGAGGAGGAAAGTTTAAGTGTTCCATAGCTTTGTGAGGAAAACAGGTGAATGTGTAAAGGAATTTCATTTAAACAGGTGAATGTGTAAAGGAATTTCATTAAACAGTGTTGTGAAACAGGTGAAAACAGGTGAATGTGTAAAGGAATTTCATTAAACAGTGTTGTGACCTGTTCTCCATCCATTGTTGGTTGTCTCTCTTCGTTTGTCTGTCTTGAAAATTTGCTTAAATAGCTTTCAAAGAGATCACAAAGCATGTTTTTTTTTTTATTGTTGGCAGAAATGTAACCCATTGGTTGAAATATGTTAAATATTTATTTTCGAAGAATTAACTTTTTTATCCAGAACAATGCACAATCCTCAGACTCAGAAAGCATTTCTTTGTCATTTAGTGTTTGACTGTCTTGGTGTTTCTGTCGGAGTTAGCTCCTCTTCAGTTCCTTAATCCTTCACCAGGGGTCTCTCTCCCCTGGCTATAAATACTGGCTGACCCTTCGCCTTGATCTCTTTTTTCCTCAGGCCTTCAGCCTTATACCACCTCACAGATGTGAGCTCTCACAGATACAGCGTTTCCCAAATTCTGGGAACATGCTAAGAACAATACACGTACATACAAACACTCATCACAACACACACACATAATATTCACCACACACACTCAATGTAACTGTCCATGTGCTTGTAACTTGTACTTCTTGTTAATACATATATTTGTTTGCATATATTTATCGGTCTTGTTTGTTTTCTTTGGACTTAATTAAAGTCCAACTTTCTCATGTAGTTAGACCAGCTAGCAGAAAATTTTAACTCACGTGTGTTTTGTATACTCATCACCGCCACGGTCCGCTACATTTCCATCTTCATTCCACAGGTGAATGAAAATGTGAAAATATGTTACTGGGTTATACTTTATAGTTGGTACCTAAAAAACTAAACAAAAAATTAGTACCTAAGATTTAAAATACATTCTTAAAAAAAAAAAATACTTGAAGCTTTTATTTTAGTTTTAATTCCAAGCTAATAGATTAAATTTAATATTTCCAATGAGCAAAATATTTTGATGCATTTAAAAACGAATTTTAATTGATCAAAGGTTTTGTTTCTTTGATTATCAATAAATTGATAAAATCATCCACATCATATCAACATAATTCTCTTTATTAAAAAACTTTTCAAAAATAAAATATACTTTTGCAAATGAATGAAATTATTTTTTACCTAGTAATCTTAAAAATTTAAAATATTTTAAGCATTCTAATATTTTATTTAAGTTTAGTTACTTTGGCTTTATAGACTTACTTATGAAGATAATTGTTGAGGAAATGTTAGAAAATTACCAATAAATTTTTAATTTATTATAGTTACTGCTCTTATTTTCTGATAATATATATGAAGGACTGTATTTATAAAAATTGGAACATTTATGCACATGCAAAAAATAATTAAATCAAAATTCTTTTAAAAATATTCGAGCAAGCTTTTCTATTTATTACTAGTAAATACAGCTCTTTTATTTAATAACAATACCACTTGACAACTTCAGATTAATACAGAATTTTAAAAGTTTTTAAAAGTTTATAAATTATTATAAATAAAATTTAAAAAAATGAAAACAATTCTTGTAAAAATTCATTATTCATTGAAAATTTTTTTTATTACAAAATCTCCTACAGAGGGTAGTGAAGGAGAGCAAGAAGAAGGGACTAAGCATTAACTATAAGTAGACATAATGCATGGTCATCAGCAAAAAGATGAGCCCAAAATGTGATTTACTGGTCAGAAACACTAAAATCAAGCAGGTGTGGAAGTTTAAATATCTGGAAAGTATTTTGACACAGGATGGTAAGTGTGACACTGAGATCCGTAGATGTATTGGGATGGCCAAGGATGCATTCCAAAAGATGGGCAGAGTACTGCGACACAAGGATTTCTTTGGTAACAAAGAAAAGAATATTAAGCTGTTACGTGAAATCTATCCATCTTTGCAGCAGTGAATGTTGGATGGTCTCCTCAAAGATGAAGAAGAGACTTGAGGCAACAGAGATGTGGTTCTGCAGAAGGATGCTAAGGACATCATGGACTGAGTGTGTGAGCAACAATGAGGTCTTGGAGAGGATGCAAACAAGGAGGAGTCTTATACTTAACATCAGGAAGAGGCAGCTGAAGTTTCTGGGACATGTAATGAGAAAGGAGGGCCTGGAGAAACCGATACTCAGTTCGAATAGAGGGAAAGAGAGACAAGGGAAAGCAATGCATGACATACCTGGTGGGCTTGAGCAAGTGGATCGCAAAACATGGTCTGGGGGAGGTGGCAGAAGGATGAAACCTATTGAGAGCCACAAGGGATAGGAAGACGTCGACAGCCATGATTGCCTATGTCCTGAAAGGACATGGCACATAAAAATAGGAAATAAGTGTCCATAAATCATAAAACTAATAAAGTTTTTCTAATTAAATGATGTCTTAGTTTTATTGCATTTTTTATTTTATGATTCAGAACAGATTTTCTATAACTGGGTATCTTGTTTGACCAAAATAATTTGATGATCTTCAAGTACTTGTACTTATAACTAATACAAACATTAAGCACTACAAAAAAAAAAATTTCTCTAAATTTCATAAAATTATATAAGTCGGGGAGTAACAGATGTAAAAAGAAATTATCAAAAATTTCTAAAAAGAATTTCCAAAAGAATTTGCAAGAATTTCCAAAAAATGCAATTTTTCACCACAAAATAGACACTCACTTTACTCTTACTAATTTAGGGTATCATATTGACTCCAGAAAAACAAGATTTTTTCCAAAGATTTTGAAGATTCTAAAAAGGATTAAAAGTCTTTCCTTTTAATAATCACACAAAGATTTTGATGATAAAACTGTTTTAATTAAGTTTTCAGCATTTTTTCATCATGTATACTCATTTTTAATGAATCTTTGGAGGTACCTAGATAATTTTTTAAAATGAATTGACAATTTATTCTAACAAAAAATGTAGATGGCAGTTTACTTTTTTATGTAACTTATTTTAAATATTTAAAACTAAATTTTAAAGCATGGGAATAGATAAATGGATGAAAACTTTACCTTTTTAATCCCAAAAAATAAACTTTGCTGGTTGCTTCTTTTCATTCCAAATGTGAACTGCTCAAGAAGGAAATTCTGGCTGGTGATCACATGACTGAATCCAGGTCTTAAGAAGAGATCAAGAATACTCTTAGTAGGTTTGTTGGGATCCGTCTACCTAGGTTTTTGTTTTTATCTGAGTGTTTGGATACAAAATATTTAAGAACAACAACACATCTTTTAAATGAAACATATGGATGGTTATTTTCTGGAGGAAAAGTAGAAGCAGAATGTCAGTTGAAATAACATTTATATTTTTTTTCAAAGATATACAATGACAATAAAATGTTCAGTTTTTCTTGCAGTGAAGTTTGTTTTATTAAGTGTACTTAGTGTGGTGTGAAATGTGCGGACAGACTTATTTTATGAGGATCAGCCTAATGTGTTTGCAGGTTTGTAGGCTTAGTTGGCAGCTGCTGGCTAATCCTTTCTATTGTGTGTGTGGACAAAGCTGTTATCAGCAGTTGTTGGCTGTCATCACTTCCATTATGTGCATGTGTGGGTATGTATATGCATGTGTAGATCAAACTGGCCTCCAAAATTGTTTAGAGCCTTGAGAAGAAGTATGCTTCTATTTTTATATTGGTAAAGGGATTAAAAATCTAATTTCACATAAAGGTGTGAACAAGGTTTTCATTTGTTAGGAAATAATTTTATACTAGCTCATGAAAATCTTTTTTTGAATTTGAGGGAGTGGTGAAGGTAGTTATTATTATTTTCTAAATGGTCCAAAAATAACGTGGTAAATGTACAACTACGTCCACAAGTATTTTGCCCTTGTAATTATTGTTTATGAAACAAACCTTCTGATGGGATTTTATTGGGTGAAAAATATACATAGGATTTAATTCTTATAGGTTAAATTTTTTAAAAAGTAGTAAAAAAAGTAACTTTTGATGTAACATTAGGGTTACCAGACATTTCATATATACTATATACTCTTCAGTACTGAATAATTATGTGAAATAAACAAGAATCAGCAATAAAAGAAACTTGAGAATTGACTAAACACCCATTTCTCATCTAAATTTGTCTGACTATGAAGAAATATAAAGATTTTTTAAATATATGTGAATATAAAATAATTATAAATAATAAGATACCCTAAGTTTGTTTATTGTTCTTTCTATTGAGGAGAGAAAAACTTATTTAAAAATATGTGAATTAAATAAATAATTAATAAAAAAAGTAGAGATAAAATAAATAAATAGTATGATAGTCTAAGTTTGTTTTTACACTTACTTTTAAAAGAAGTGTTTTTAAAAAAAATTAAAAGAATGCAAGATACTTAGTAAAATCTAAATTTGATATACTTATCCATTAAATTTTCTAAAAAGAAAATTGGCTCATAAAGAACCCCTGAAAAGAATTTAGTCAAGGTAGACAGTTTGTGATTTCTTTTTCAAATTTGAAAACGATATACATCTTTAAATTTTTTGACCAATCATGAGTGGCTTCCACTCATGTAAATTTAAAAGTTGAAATCCATCTAGAGCCTGTTTGAAGACTATTAAAGAAGACAGGTCAGCAGAAAATTTAAGAAGGTGTAAAAATTTTGAAAAAATCAGAATGCAAAAGTTATAAGAATCCAGAAGGAAAAGCTATTTTGGTTGTGACCAGTGGATGAACTGGGTTGTTTCTTTCAGAAGAAGTAAATGAATAAAGAAGAAAGAAGAAGAAGAAGTGAAGTGAAGTGAAGTGAATTGAAGTGTATTCTAGAAAAGGAAAAATTTTGAAAAATCCTGGTGATGCTGCTGAACTCTGTCAAAGACACACCCTGTTTTTTCATCATTCAATTAGGCAGGTGCATTTGTTTTTGAAAGAATATGTATTTTAACCATTTTTAAAATCTATTTTTAACATTTTTTTAAAAAGGAATTTGTATTATATCTTCTCAAGATTTTGTTAATTATTTTGAATTGTATGAAAAGTTTGAAAGGATAAAGAAAAAGTAGGAGAGCCAAAAATATTTACAATTACTGCTAAAACCATCGTTCTGAACATAGCCCTACTTCCTCTTTCATTGTCTTACTCTCCCCTATTCTCACCTTTCCCTTCCCCATCCCTCACTCTTAGGAGGTCTTGACCATTGTTATCGATTTAAAAAAAAATTATTTGGTGGAACCATCATTTTAACACTTCAACAATCCTTCAACAAACTGATATCAACAAAAACTATCGTTTCACTCTGTCACCATTTTGCCTCTCCTATTTTTTTTATTCTCATATGTTCCCTCTTAAAATATATCTATTTGTTTTTATCTCAAACAAATTGAAAAAAAGGAAGTCACATTCCATGTGCAGCCTTCTTGCAAAAAAGATTTGTTCAGAACCATTTTGATTCTCACCAGTCGAAATGCAACTAAATGCACTGAAACAAAGTTGCATCTTTGTCATGAGTAAATTATTTTTGTCCATATGAAAAAATTATAATAAATAATTATTGCTCTGCTGTCAGTATCAAGCCCTCTTTTGAATTAATGGTGTGAACATTAGAATTTATGTATTATTTTCGTTCTCATTACAAAGTGGAGATTTGAGATCCATACACAACACCATTAAACCCGTCTATATTTCTGAGATGAGGTATTATGTATATTGTTTACATTATTCGGACTATTGTCCTCATCTTTGTCGCCATATTTATCACAACGTTTCAACCATTGTACGCTCTGGCCTTCTTCAGGTGGTTGGAATTTCGAACTGAACCCTTTATTTTGCTCACTGGGGTAGACTGTTCTAGTTCCACGTGCCATGTTTGATGGATGTCAGTTATCTCCTGCTAATTTCCCTCTGAAAGTTCTCCACTGCCTTAACCAGGTATTGAACTCACACTCTTTGGGTCCCGTCACTGGATCTAACCAATGCTCTTTAAACCCATACACAAATACTTCCTCCTCCATAACAGCCACCATCGAAAGTAACTTATCCAACCATAACCTAAAGCTTATCGACACCACCTTAAAAACAATGAGATATAATTAGCACCAAATTAGATCCAAATTAGATAGCAATAACAACAGGACAGAGGCAGAAATATACAGAATATACAGTGTGTCCATAAAGTTCGTGTGCATTTTAAAAAATTTATAACTTTATGAGGCGAATAAAGAAAACAGCAACCAGCGAGTAAATTCAAGCTCTCCCAGCTGATATTTCAACCTTGAGTCATTCCTTCTTGAGTTCTGTCTCAAAATCATACTAACAGAGTGTTCTTGCCGCCAACCGTGAACGTCACTAGAAGAACTGTCCCACTGGGAAAAAAGTAGTTGCTTTTATATTTGTCCATATACCCATAATCCCTTGCGTCTTCATGTGATCCCATAATTCATTGCGTCCATGTCCCATAATGCATTGCATCTTTATTGCATAAAAATACAATGCAAGTCCCCCCTCATTCTTTTACATTATCTGGCCGAGGACGGATTACGGCAGAGTGGTAAGTGCTTTTTTCTCCCTCATTTCAACTGCAGTAGCTTTACATGCTGAGCAAATACGGGCTCTTTTTTGGCGGGGACAAGGCAAGTCGCAACCAGTTGTGCTCGTCCCAGGTTCTGTCTCATGTCCGCCACACTTTATTTGTATTTACGATAGAAATAATCTGTAAAAAATGTTATAAAGTTTAATGTACCTAGTTTTAAGTATAGCTAAAATAACTAATGTGATTTCAAGCATTACTGTAAATCAGTTGGCAAATGTTTTCCATGAACTGCAAAATTGTATTACCCTTTGTATTGCTAATGATGGAAGACATGTGGAAACTGAAATAAAATTTCAATAAAACCTTAAACAATACAGATTTACTTCTTTCTAATCCTTTTTACAAATTATTTCTATTGCGAATACAAATAAAGGTATAATTTTTTAAAGTGCACACGAACTTTATGGACACCCTGTATTATACAAAATGCCCAATGGCAAAACATTCATTTATAACAAAAAATTATGCAGTATAAAAGCTAGTAGAGAAAAAAAAGAGAGATCTACTTGGAGTGGTTTGATTTAAAATCATAGATATCAATGATTCTAATATATATATATATATATATATATATATATATATATATATATATATACACACACATATATTAAAATCAACAGACACCAATGATTCTAATATATCATTGGTGTCTGTTGATTTTATTTATATATGTGTATATATATATATATATATATATATATATATATATATATATATATACATATATATATATATATATATATATATATATATATATATACATTGGATTAATATGAGCAAAAGTTTGTCACTTAGCTGATTGATGTTACCTTTGGCATCCTAACTCCAGAGTTTCATAGGCAGACCAGTTCATCCACTCTTCAGTGGGTATCAGCAATTTAAAAACAAACAACCAAAAACTTTCTGGTTTTTGGTGATCAGTTCTGATCAAGTAATTTAATATATTGCCCTTCTTACCTAAAAAAACTTGCAACATATTTCCTTTACACACAGTTTTATATTTCATTCCAATTTGAAGAAGCCAAACCTAACACGTCGCACTGCCAAAACACAGCATTTATAAGCTTTTCCATTTTCACCATCCCCCATATATATATATATATATATATATGAATACATTGGACGTAATAGAATAATTGTTTAAATCGTGTAACAGCAAAATTGTCCAGTTGTTAGATTAAGCCTTGAACCACTGTACCTTAGAAACAATTAAAAATATCTTACTGGATTTCTCCAAGGTTTATAATATTATTGGACTCTACTTTGAACAATAAGAATGTATTGAGCATTAATCTGAAATGATGATCCCTCTTGCTGTTGTGACTTTCGGATCCAGTTTTTCCTCTCTACTGTTCCCTCTTTTTTAAACTTATTCTTTGTTCTCTTGATGGTTCTTGAATGGACTTTGAAGATGGAAGCCAGAGTATGAATGTTGGTACCATTACTGAAGGCCTTAATGATCTTTTTCCTCTCAACATTGCTCAGTTGTGAAGATATAGTGGGGCTGACACAAAATGATTTTAACCTGTTCCTTTTTTTAGCAGAATAACTCAAATGCTTTGCCCATAAATTCTCCTCAAACTCTACTCTTGACTCATCTGGAATATCCCTGCCAAACTTTCCTCCTAGAAATGAGTCTCTGTTGAGTGATATGCAATAACCCTTTCCATGGTTTCTGCTATCATCTCTAACCTAGATACCCATAAAACACGTGGACCCAATGGTATCCCTGTAATAGTCATTAAGAAGTGTGCCTCTGAACTGACTCCTGTTCTCTCTAAACTGTATAATAAATGTCTCACTGTCTCTTGCTTTCCTGGCTACCAGAAGTCATCATCTGTTGTTCCAGTTTTTAAGAACTCTGGTGAGTTATTAGCCTTCTACCTCTTTTTGGAAACTCTTAGAGGCCCTAATCAATGCTGAATTGGTTCATCATCTCTCATTGCATGGCCGTTTCTCAGACAAGCAATATGACTTTTATTTCTCAGCTGATGTACTGATGAGAATAAAGAGTCTATCATGCTCTAGATAAAAATGGTGAACTCTGGGCTGTAGCATTGGACATCTCAAAGGTCTTTGACAGGGTTTGACATTTAGGTCTTCTCCACAAGCTGAAAAGTTACAGTGTCTCTGGAAACTTTTTTTGAACTGATCCAGTCTTTCATATATCATAAAATGAAAGTTATCCTGAAAGGTCACTTATCTAAATCCTTTTGTACTAACGCTAATGTCCCCTAGGGCTCCATCTTTAGTCCTATTCTGTTTTTGATTTTCATTAATGATTTTCCTAATGATGTCAGCTCTCAAGTTCATATCTACACTGATGTCACTACAATTTACTCCTGCCTCAATAGTAAGGCTGGTCAGTCTGACAAGTTCAAAAGGGCAGCTGATGTCCAAAACGACCCCAAGTCTGTCATTAACCAAGGGAAAAAGTCTCTTGTTAATTTTAAGACCTCCAAAACTAAACTGCTTTCCATTGATCATCTAAGAGATCCTTCATTGCCTTCCATCAGTATGGCTGATTCTAACCTCCAGGAAAGTGACTCATTGCGCCTTCTTGGGCTCATATTCTCTATTGATATGAAGTGAAAAAACTATATTGAATCCATTGCTAAGAAAGTCAGTTCACTATGTTGAGCCAGAGAAATTTTCTCTCCAGAATCTATCTTACATATCTATAAGTCTACTATTCCCCCATACTTAGAATATTACTGCCACATATGGTCCAGTGCCCCTGCTATTTACCTTGAACTCCTTGATAAGATCCAAAGAAGAATCACCAATATTATTGGTCCTGATCTGGCAGCTCAGCTTCAGTCACTTTCTCACTACTGTAAAGATACTTCTCTATGTCTCTTCCATAAATACTTTCATGGTAATTGTTTGGACGAGGTCTTTGCTATGGTACTTAGACATTTTTAATTTAAGCACAGCACTAGACTGCTGTCAAGATCTCATCAATTTACAGTTAAGCTGGCTAGATGTAACCATAAATTCTATGATAGCAGTTTCTTCTCTTGCACTTCTTGCTTGTGGAACTCCCTTCCAGTTCCATGCTTTCCAGCCAACTTTAATCTGAAAAAATTTAAATGCAATGTCAATCGCTTATCAATTGTCCTCCTGATTACTTTCTTCTCTTTCAACTCATCATTATTGTTTCTGTTCCTAATTCTTCCACACCCTGTAAACCCTTGTGTCTTGGTGGCTTTACTGCCTTGTGTAGGGTGATACTGATTAAAAAAAAATTACTATTGTTATATAAATAAGCAATGCATGCTTATTTAAATATTTACACATTGCATGTGTATATCATATATATTATTTATATCTTAGGTGTACATGGAACATGCAGATTTTGACATCAAATTTTAGTCTAAACAAGTATGTCAAACACTGAAAAGTGTGGTTAGACTAGTTTTTCTTTTGTTTTTGGAACCTATAGACCAATATAAAATTCAAATATCATATAGGAGCTCTTAAGAGTCTCTCAATTTTACAGTCAAAGAATATAAAAATTAAGTTAGTAAGTGTTGTAACCTAGGAAAGGTTTCTGAATAGAATAATCACACAAAAGTTGGTAATGAACAATAATACTTAGGATAAGAGCAACACATAAAATTTGCCAGTGGCATGTAGAAGAAGTAGTCAACCGCTAGAAGTGAGTCAAGTGAATTCCACAATGAATCTCCAACTGCAGGATATCTACCAACCATTTCACACAGTCAGATATGGCACAAGGCTGAATTTAATGTGGGGTATCCGAGCTCATAGGCTTGGTTAAAAATTCCCTGTACACCTTGTGTAAAATGGGGTTGGGTAGCTACATCTGGGGATCCTCTCAGCTCTGAGGCAGATAGTTTGACCTGCACAGCTGGAGACAAATCTTCAACTGCAGATTAACATACAGTATTTACTACTGTATTTATGTAAATGGGAACATACCCCTTATTGTCTGTTAGCTTTATCCCTAAAGTTGAACAAGGTGCAAACAAATAAGACTTAACCATTATATGGCATTTAAAAGAACAAACATTTATTACACTACATAAAAAACAAATACAGTATTTACAAACAACAGCTTGCACAAAAATTTCCTTTTATGCATCTTATATAAAAACTAAAGCTGGATAACCATTCAAATATACAAGACAAAAAGATCACAATTTTCAAAAAAAAACAAAAAAACTTTGAGTAAGCAAATAATTAGATAAAGTAGAAAATACAAAAGGTGCACCCACCTAATTTGTATGACGGAATGGGAAAGCCTCAACATGAAGAGAGTTTTGTAGTTTGAATTGGTTGGTGTCATGGGGACTTTTTATGTTTTTCCTTTACAGAAAAGTTCAATTTGAGTTTTCAGTTTCTTTGAAATTCTTCACTGGAAGCAGCACAAATGGATTTTCCTCCTGGGGCTTGTATCTGCCGTCCTGTTAATATTTTGCTGTACACATGTCTTTCTTTCTCTGCAGTGATTTATGAATTCCTTATGCCTTGAAGTGTGGGTGCTTTCTTCCTTGAAGTCTGAATGTTTTCTGAACTTATCTTTGGGTCAGTCTCCTTTTATAAGAAAACAGGAGACTTCCAGAGGTCAACATTAACAAGAGGATGAGACCACATCTCTGATAGGTCAGTAAATGCAATAAAATATATTTTTTCAAATTCAAAAATGGAATCCGCAAAAATTCCCAAAGAAGAAATAATTTTGTTGATTCTTTAACAAACTAATTCTAAAAATAGAAATTTTCAGACAAATGTAACAATTTTTTTATAAACTGTCTGGTTTTCTTTAAAATACACTTTTCTCAAAAGAATGTGTAAAGTACAAACCTATACAATTTATAACATTTATATATTTACACCTTTTAAACTGTAGGTTATCACACTTGGCTTTGTTAAAATGCATGCATGTTTATAAATAGGCAATCATATTCTTTCTCTTTTCAGATGTAGTCACATGTAGATAAGAATGCTGTTGCTGAGGCGTGGTTGTTTTGTCGGAGTTAGCTCCTCCTTAATTTCAAAAATTGTCACTAGGGGTCATTCTCCCTATACTATAAATACTGGGTGACTTCTCATTCTCTTTTTCAATTCTTCATTTCAGCAACTACAATGTAAGCTCTCTTAGAAGATCTGCGTCTTCCCATTTGTGGGAGATGCCATGAACATTATACACACATAACATGTATGTACAAACATTCACCAAAGAACAGACACAAACGTTCATACACACACAAATATTATTGTCTATGTCCATTGTAAAATTGTTTTGTTTAATACATATATTTGTTTATATATATCGATCTTGTTTGTCATTTTTATCTTCAGTTGGACTTAATTTAAGTCAAGCCATTTTCTTGTAGTTGGAACTATTAATAATATACCAGGAGTTACACGTGTGTTTCTAATACAACAACACGTAAATATCCCCCCCCCGGTCCCCTACAGTTTCTTTGGTCCTCTGTGGACTTTTGAACACTCTCACATACACACACGTATCTATCACACATGCTTGTTGCACACACACACACACACACACACACACACACACACACACACACACACACACACACAAAAGACACTCTTATAACTAGTCTTAATGTTTTTTCCTTTCATTACAATTGCATACACATGTAATACTTTTTGTAAATAACATGTATTGTTGTTTTTTTTTTCATATTAATTCTTTTTGTTGTGGAGGTGTAGGTTATTAAGAAAAATATGTATATATCAAAAGGTATTATTTGTGTTGGCTGTGTGAAAATAAACTTTTCAACAAACATTTAACTTTGGGTTATGGCACAAGGTCATCAACGACAAAATATAAAACAAACAATATTCCTTTTTAGAAAAGACAAGAATAAAGCATTTATATAACAAATATATACAACATGAGAATGTTCTTTAGGACAGATAGAGAGTTTGTTCAATGTTCCTGTCAGTAAAAGGATTTCCAAAGAATTAATCATTTCAGATTAAATACTATTTTACATCATAAATTTCTGTCATAGTTTGATATTGGAGATTAAGAGAAGAGTTGTCTCCCTTTACCTGTTGAATATTGAATATATATTTTTTTGTTAATGAAACAGATAAAGAGATAGAAGTTTAAATATTACGTGAACAAAGCTGATTCAACAAATGTGTAAAGTCTTTTGAAGAAAGTAAGTTGTATTCTTCCTGGAAAGTTTGTTGTTTTCGAAATTGATAAATGAAATATGGATGATATCAAAAGTTGAATTTTGTGTTTAAAAGATAAACTTTTAAGCTTGTAACTTTTGACTAAATTGTGCGTTAAATATTAAAAATCTTTTGACTGTAAGATAGTTGACCCAAAGTAAGTTTGCGTTAGGTTATGATCAAAGTTGCTTTTTGAATAAAATGTTTGTTTGGCAAACTGTATGTTCTTTGAGTAGAATTCTTGTTGTCTCAATAAAAATCATAGATGTTAAAATTGAAGTATAGTTTGGTGAGTGAGCGAGCGAGTGAGTGAGTGAAATCAAAGTTTGGGATTACGTTAGGAAATCTAACATAGAAACTTCAAAGATTTGAACGGTGTGAATTTGTTTGCTGAATTGTTTGATGCCGCAAAGCTCACTGTTAGAAGTTGATAAGTTTCTGTTGCTTGGAGTTGAAGGAGTGAATAAGATGAGTTAAGAGATGTGCAATGTTCATACATATGTGTGGGTGTGTGTCTGTGTAATAGTGTCTTCCATAAAGGACAGACGCGGGCTCTTCACTGAACTATATTGTTGTGGTTCTGAGAAAAACAGAGGAAGAGTTGAAGATGTACTAAGTATTTATAATGTTGTATGTCATGTGATAGGCTTGAAACACATAGACATATTTTTTGCAGTAAATTAATTTTAACTGTGTGGACATAGACGAAACCATGATATTAGCATTAATTGACCAATCAGGAGTCAGAGAAATATCAAAGCTCTGTGATCCACTTTCTGCACAAAATTTGCAGTCGAAAGAAATTGGTAGCGGAATGATAAATTTGAGAGGCTTATTTTTACCCAAACTCACATCAAGTCTGCCAATATTGTTTCCGGGATAAATGTTCCAGAAGACCATAAATATTTACTCTACAATGTACACAAATTTATATCCAAAGTGTTGATTCCCATAAATGTGACATTTTTCTACCCAAATATCATATCCTGCAACAATACTAAAGATTAACTTTAGTAACTTAACTGTACTAAAAATAAAACATTTTTATAAGAATTATGCCACAAATCTAAAAATAACAAGAAAGTTTCCAATACGTATCACTAAAAAGAAAATGTATCAATAGATAAGGAAACTAAATGATCAGCACGCTTTTTGATTCAATGGGTCACACTCCTTCCCCGTTTTTCGAACAAGAGTAGAGGTTTATTCCTTGTTTCCTGTTTAGGATTGTATTTCCGGTTCTTTCTCGTAAAGTCCCCTCATTCTCTTCCACTCCCAGTAAACCCTTAGTGGTATTATTGCCTTGCTTGCGGTGAAATGATAAAAAAAAACTGACTATTAAACTTCATTTACGGGAGTTTGGATTCAAAGGGAAGAAATTCTAACTAGCATACCGTTTAGTTGTAAGGGAGATAACTATGTTTTGCTTTTTTTTTAATTTCACATTTGACGTTGTGTGGTTCGCCATGTGATTTGCAGTAAAAAAAAAAATTTGAATTGGCAATTCCCATTACAGTTGAGATAAAAAAAAAAAAAATAGATGATATCCCTAGACATGGGCAGTGGAATGAAAATAATCTATACCCATAGAATAAAAAAGGGGTTCAGCTCGTTTCCGAAATTTGGTGGTAACAACAACAAAGATGAGGACAATATAGTCCAAATATAAATACTATAAATAATGATAATTCCTCATCCAAGAAATTCATATTTTTCTTTCACTACTTTAATATTTTACTTTTCTTCTGTCCAACATTCTTTCTTCAGTCTCATTCTTCCATTTTGTTAGTTCCTTGCTTTCCAAAGAAAAAAAATCAGAGGAATAATAAAAGAATAATATGAGGTCTATCTAAAAAGTTTCAACCATTTTATATTCACAAAAAAAAAAAAAAAGGAAAAATAGTCAACCTAGGGCTATTTTTCAAAGTACTCTTTTTGAAACCTAACACAGTTATCTCAGCATTCGCTTTATTTTTTGAACAGTTACATTCCAGTTAAGGGGTCGTATGGCACATCTCTGCTTGTAAAAAATAAGGAAGAATTTTTTTGCACATTAGCATTTATTATATCTTCTTGTATCCAATTGGTCAAAATCCAGAAATATTTATTTTTAGCATTTTGGAAAGTGGATGTCAGGGGTACTCTTCATAATATAAATTCAATGTTATCTGTACTTGGATTGTATTTACAAATGTCATGTTTGAAACTGTACCCATGTCATTGATAACTTTTTACTATAACAAAATCAGTGGTATGGAGTTATCAGTGATGCGGGCACATTGTTAAACTCAATATTTGTAAATAAAAATAAAGTATGGATATCTCTAAGAAGTTAAGGAACAATTTGACACAGTATTTATATTATGAATTGAACTCCCCTTCTAAAATGTTAAAAAAGAAAAAAAAATCAATATTTTTTGATTCTAACAAATCTTGTGACTTGATGAAGGACTAATATAATGAATGCTTATCTACAAAAATTATCCCTCCTACAAATTTCCTTACTAGCAGAGCAATCAATTTAATACTATTTCTATTGGGAAGACATCCAACATAGTGTCTATATAAATTATGAATTTTTATTACTTTTTATTTTTTAAAAATTATTTGGCTTGCCTGACTCTGCATATTAGGTTTATATGTTATGTGCGTATGTACTTCTTTCCATTGTTGACATAATATTTAGTTGGAATTTTTAATTGCTTTCTACTGTTTTTGTTTGTACAAGAGTGTCAACAAGTAGTGCAAAAGCAGAGCCATGTTGTAATCTGAAAAGACCTTACTTTACATGTGTGAGCAGATACTCTCCTATGGGTTGGCATAATATAACATTAAATGTATATGTGAACACTATGACCATCATAATTCCAGAAAGTGTAGATTAGCAAAATGCTGATCAGATTTTTTTCAAAAATACTGTTTCACCCAACTCTGTCAACATAGATAGCCTGAATTTGGTTTTCTGTACATTCTCACTTTTTCTAAAGTATCAATGAAACCCCCATCAACAAAATTAAAGAGAATACAATGAAACAGCTGATGATGATGATGTACAACTGGAACTTTTGTGCCTGGTTCTTGAGGTAGTGAAAAAGGACTGGATACAATCTGCACATCTCATACAAAACATTTCTTTTTTTCTTTTTTTAATTTGTTTGAATTTCATATTCCAGGTATCTTTTTACAGTATCCTGAATTTTCCTCTTCAAGTTTTTCTCGTCTGTATTATTAGAGAATGCATTTGAAAATAGTATAAACTAGAACCATAACTGTCCTATATCCAATTGCTTTTGCATTACTTGTTGGCACTTTACTCTTCTGGTGGAGACAGCAGCAGCAGCAGCAGCAACAACAACAGCAACAACAACAACAACAGCATCATCATCATCATCATCAGCATCATCATCATCATCATCATCAGCAGCAGTAACAACAACAACAACAACAACAACAGCAGCAGCAGCAGCAGCAGCATCATCATCAGCAGCAGGCAATTGAAAATTAGATGATGCATTTGAAATATATATTGAGTGAGTTTCAGTTTATAATAACTATCCTTTCTTAAAATATTGATAATAACTTTTTTTTCTCATGGTGGGGTGTCACATTTTATTAGGTCAAAAATCCAAGTGTAAAAACAAATAAACTTTTTACATTATTCGGACTATTGTCCTCGTCTTTGTCGCTATATTTATTACAATGTTTTGGCCGTTATACACTCCAGCCTTCTTCAGGTGGTTGGAATGTCGAACTGAAACCTTTATTTCGCTCACTGGGGTAGACTGTTCTTGTTCCATGTGCCATGTTTAATGGATGTCAGTTATCTCCTGTTAATTCCCCTCTCCAAGTTCTCCCTTGCCTTAACCGGATATTGAACTCACACTCTTTGGGTCCTGTCACTGGATCTAACTAATGCCTTTATCCACTGTGCCATGTGTTCTTGAGGACATCTGTGTATGAATTTCTGGGTATTATACACAGGATGCATGGCACAGTGCAACCACCTGAAGAAGGCCGGAGTGTACATCGGCCAAAACGTTGTAATAAATATGGCGACAAAGATGAGGACAATAGTCCGAATAATGTAAATAATGTACATAATACCTCATCTCAGAAATATAGACAGAAACTTTTCTTTATAGAGAAATCTAAAACTTTTAGGCCACAGAAACATACATTTGATTAACTTCCTATATATCTAAATAAATTGTTTTATATTTATGCCAGATTCATACAACATATCAGTTTTAATTAATAAAACTACTGTTATTACAATGTAGAATATTTAAAAGCGTTAATAAAATCAAAAGATGCTGGAAGTTGGTTAGCTGTACAACTCAATGCATTGGATGCCAGAAATTTAAAATTTAATGATCCCTCCATCTTCATTGTTTCACTAGATGTTGAATTAGAACCCAATTTTTTTTTATATTTTTGTTCTCTCCCCTTATATGTATATGACCCTATCAATAAAAACATTATTTTGTTTGAAGTGCTTTTGAAGGTCAAGATATGTTACATAGGTTTTTTTTTTTCATTTTGTTATTTAATTTGCCCATATTATTTTACATGTTAATATGCACTACTTGACATTCTATAACCTTTGTTAGTCATTTATTTATTGATTTTCTCAACTTTCCTATTTTAAATTTAACCTTATTGCAAGCAGTTTTTTATTACTTCCACTATATCTTTGCTTATTTTTCTCTAGCTTAAACTTCTTGGTTATGACCTCTATCCCTTAAAAATATTTGTTCCTAATTTTCATCAATAACCTTATCAATGTCATCAATTCTCGACCTGATACCTATGCTGATGACATGACTATTTACTCCTGCCTTAATCATAAAATAATAATAGCTGGCATATTCAAGGATTAAGGTGGCTAGCAAATCCCTATTGTGGACACTCACTCAGGCACATTTGTGCTTGTTCAACACTGGTAAATCATGATATGTTCGATATTGTCAAATGGGTAGCTAATCTAAAAAATTACCTTCAATCTGTTGTTAACTGGAACAAGAAATGGCTTGTTAATTTTAATGCCTCCAAATCAAAACTGCTCTCTTTTAATAATCTTAGAGAACATTTTTTGACTTCCATAAGATGGCTGATGCTAACCTCCAGGAGAGTGACTCATTGTGTCTTCATGGACTAAAGTTTTCAGATGACATGAAGGAAAGATTATATTGAATCAATTGCTAGGTCCAATGCTAGGAAATTTGGTTCACTGTGTCATGCTAGACAATTTTCCTTGCCAGAATATATCTTGCACATCTGTAATTTTACCATTCATCCATGCATTGAATATTTATGACACATCTTGTCTGATACTCTGGTTATGTATTAAGAGATCTTACTTATCTAAAACGCAGATTGTGTGTGTGTGTGTGTGTGTGTGTGTGTGTGTGTGTGTCTGTACGTTTATATATTGGATCGGATTTCCTACATTTTTCAACCGATTTCAAGAAAACTTCACAGGACTATGTAAAATTACCTTACGGTGGTTCTGACAGCACCAAAAATTGGAAAAACACAATTGTTTTTGCACGAAATCAATTTGAAAACACGATTAAGAGGCATTAATGAAAGGGGGGCAACTCATATCGAGTTATACTTATTAATATCGAGTTATCAAGTTATACTTATTATAAAACCCAGGTTGGTTGTTTGTGTATGTGTGTTTGTTTATATATGGGATCGGATTTCCTACATTTTTCAACCGATTTCAACAAAACTTCACTATTTTTTGGCAGGTAGTGTTTCTTATTGTCTTACACACTTTTTTCTTTATTTTTACATTCAGAATGCTTTAAAAATTCCATTTACAAGACAATTGTTTATAATAAAATTCTATTCAATCGCTAGACTCATAACGATTGAAAACAATGTTTTTGTTTGAGTTTGACCAATTCGTAAAAAAAAAATTAATAATAAAAAAAAAACTAATTAAGACATGCGTGTCCGTCAACCTTAAACAATAATCTTTGTCAATTTTATTTTTCAGTCTTTATGATGGTCGATACTTGATCTATCTCTTACTGTTACATCCCCGGGCAACGCCGGGCTCTACTGCTAGTTAGTGATAAAATCCATGGAAGAACATACAATGTTATCAGTCCTAACCTGTGTTGATACATGGATTGTTTCTGACAGCTTATAGAATGTGTTCTTCATGCTCAGGCATATGAGTGGATATCAGTCTTCCTCAATCCATAGTTTGTGGTGCCACGGATCCTGTCTCAACAATGAAATGATAAACAGCAGCAAAGGTCAGATGCCTTGGCTGCCATCGTGATGTAATGGAATAACCTGTCACCCCCATGAGTGACTACACTATAGGTAGTAATAAGTATCCGTAAGACTACGGGAGACTTGCTTGGATCTGTTGAGACTTATGCAAGAACTACTGACCTTCCACTGCAGCACTCACTACTGGATTGACTTATGATGATCGTACACAT
>CAHIKZ030002120.1:0-37500 GCA_903632075.3 Acanthosepion pharaonis | reverse complement strand
TAATAAGGCATAATTTTGAACAAAGAAAATTTAACAGATATATTGTCAGGACATTTTACAAAAAAAAGATGAGTTTGAAACATGAAAAGTTTTTGTAACAATTTTAAGGATCCGTAGTTGATTAAATCATTTTGACAGGTTCAAAAAGAATACATCTTTTTGCAGGTATGAAAAGTCATTGAAGAAAGATATTTGAAACTTGAATTTTTCTTGCGATCTAACTTGTAAATTTCAGGGGAACAATAGTCTAAAAATCTTGCCGCAGTGAGATTTTATTAATCAGGAGGTGGTAATCGAACAAGCTTTTACATAATTTGAGCTTGTCATTTAAGAAAACTGAGTTTGAATTATAGTCAGTCTTTGTAGGTCTCATTGGTATTGATTTGACAAACTCATTTTGACTAATTATTGTGGACTTCTTTCACTGACAAATCTCAAGATCAAGATATTTTGAAATTTGAAGTTTCCTCTGATCTGACCAAAAAACATGCTTGATTTTCATCATATTTTCTTTTGGCCTTTAAAAGGGCTCTGCCAAGAAGATGGGAGATCCACAAAAATTGATATACTTTGATTGATTTTCATTATCAAGAACATCCAATTAAAGACAGCTTGGTCTTGATTTGATGAGCAATTTCCCAATTCATTACAGACTTCTTTAAAATACCATTTAAAAGTAGCAACATTCAGTCTATATAAACATTTATTTAACTTTTAATGCCAAATATTATTCAAGAACCTTTCTTCTGGATGAGGTTTTATTTGGACTGTCCTTTTTGAAATTGTTCCAGACAGGCAAAAATAATCTAAGTCAGGTGATATTTAATTTAATGACATTTCCACCTTCAAAGCCACAAAAGAATCAGGATAATTTGTTATTCTCCTTTCAGCAATAAAGTCATTTCTAAATATCCTGAATCTTCATTTTATAATTGAAATCCATTAAGCTTTAGTAAGGTTTAACTTCTTCAGCAAGGATGGTGACTTCAATCCTAGTTTCTTTTATGTTCAGAATAATTAACACTATATATATATATATATATATATATCTATATATATATATATGGGATAATATATAATTCTTTTATATTTGTGAAAATTTTTGGAAAAAAAGCATGACAAAGTGGAAAAAGTTTTAGTGATTTTCATTTTGTCCTTTAGGATTTCATCTCGGAAGGAGTCTAAAATATATATATATATATATATTCTATATATATATTCCTATATATATATATATATATATATATGACATGTGACTTAGTGAAACAAGAACTTGTATTAATCTACTGTTCTGGAAGAAGATGAGGTGGAAACATCTACATGTTATGAGGTGGAATGTGACTTCCTCCTTTGATAAGGACATCCCTGGTTCCATCAAATGAATGTCATTTTGTTATATTTTTCCAAATAAAAATCATTATATATATATTTATATATATAAACACATCACTTCCAAAACTCACACCAAAATTTGTCTATTATTTTGTCCAATATTTGGATGCATGTTCTTATCAGTTATATCTATTGTAATTTAACGATTCAAAAAACAATGAAACTCTACATTTCAATTCAATAAATAGACATTGAGATTAATTGGTAAAACAATCATGCAATTTTAATTTTTAAATAAAAAGTTTTCTCTTCAACTGTATTCGGTTTTATGATTGAATATTTGAAAGAGTTTCAAACTTAGAAAAAGGTTTCTATGTTGAATAGAGTTTGCTGTTAAACAGAATACTTAAGAAATTCATAAGAGAAATTAGATTTGGTTCAAATAAACTTTAAATCAAAAAACAGATTACATGTAAAACTAAAAAACAACAAAAACTAAAATGCCTTGATGTGTGTGTTTGAAATGATGAATAAATAATTATCTTTGAGGGAAAAATTTAATCAGATGGACTTTTTTTTTCAAATAAAAATTGTTCTTTTATCTATTTCAGTAGTGAAAGTCATATCCTGAAAAAAATTGATTTTTGATTAAAATGTTTGATTTGTATTAAAATTTGTTCAAACAGAAGATTTTCATTTCAAGAAAAATGTCGTTAAGTTGTACCAAAATTCAAAGTCATGACTTTAATATCTTCCATCATTGTCTTTACAAAGCAGTATTGATTTCAGGCCAATCCTCAACTTTGTTGTTGTTATGGAAAATGTTTCAGTTTCACCACCAATTCCAACCTTCATTGGGGTCTATCAAACTGGGTAGCCTACTTTTTTCTTTCTACAATGAAAAAAAATTTTTTTTTTTCCATTTTAGACTGTTTTTTGTTATACTGACCATTTCTATAGATATCACATCTAGTTCTTTTGTTTCTATTTATATTGCATTTGTTTCTTTTTATTTCATTCTTAATCATGCAAGACTGGCACTGCCTGTATTTTATAAAATGCATTGGTTCATGAATTTTTGTGACATTAATTTTGCTTTTTCTTCCTTTTTTTAAACATTTTTTGTAAAATCATCAAAGATGACAATATATAAATGAAATGTGGATAACATTCATCCCAGAATTTCAAAAAGAAGCAAACCTCCTTCCATCATAGTTCTTTTTTTATAACACATACAAATGGAAACAGTCTCCTCTAAGCTCATCATGGGGGTTATTAAAAGTATTCAGTTTGTTAATTTAATACAGATTGAAGTTTTTAACTCATTTAAGTGATCTGGCCATTTCATCAATTATCATCTTTAAGAAATCCTGTACCATTTTTCAGAGATAGTTTGAAAGGATCCTTCATAAAATTGTACATATGTTCAATGATATTTGGCTGCATTTTTTTTTATTTGGCATTTAACTGCTTGAAAGTTAACATTTTACTAGTTGCTCAGGTTGGAGCAAAAAAGTGTTTATCCTTTCCAAGTAATGCAACTTTTACCAAGTTCAGGATAATTAGACAGTAAACTGTTGCAATGATGTTATCAATGTTCATGTTACTTCACCAACAAGATTTAAACTCTGTGCCAAATACAACACATAATTATTTTTTACAATTCTGCTGATATTCTAATGTTTATTCAAATTAATCCTTTGGTTGTTTTAAGCCTCATAGGCTTCTGTTAGCAGTTACAACATCAAGAAAAAATGGCTTCCAACAAATGCTTGCAATCAGATGTAAAATTCTGTGGTTATGACAGTTGTTTCATCTGAAATGATAGCAAAAAGCTTCATTGGCATGCTTTGACTTTTTAGGGTTTTAAAATGAAAAGTAGATTTTTTTTGGAACAAATGAAATGTTATGCAAACAAACATGGTGACACCACCTTCCTTCAATTAACGGGAACAATAATGTCAATTTTTGTTTGCAAGAGGCATCAGTCAAAGTGCACAATGTAAAAAATGATCTAAAAAAATCATCCCAGAATTTTAACAATCCTCAACATAAAGTCTTTTGCTTTTCTTTATCACGTTTTTTTCAAATTTTTTTTGTCAAATGGATTCTTGAAGAAGTGTCCACCCTAAGAATGTTAATAAGATTCCATTAATCTTGCAAAATGTTATAGACAAGCGTATGGTCACAAGAAAGAAATACAACAGTAGAAATAGATTTACGTGATTTATTTCAATAGGAACGTGTGGGTTTTGGGACAGCTACCTTGTGGTATAGTTCATAAGCCGGCTGAAGATCTGGGTTGATCTCTCATAGTAGTTCTCACTGGTTGGCGTGGCGCTCCTCCTGCTGACTGCTGCTGACAACCATCTGACCGTGACAGGTCTCTTCCCTGGCCTCCTGTTGACTCCCGTAGTACTTCCGTGTGAGCCCTTTTATGGCGTTTTTTTATGGCTTAACAGGCTCGAAAAATGACGCGAGTATAATTAGGAGGGAAGCATTTTTATTGGTCGAAAAATAGAAACACTTTAAAATATTATTTTATTTTTTCGACCGAACTCGTGCATCGGGAACATGCGTAAACGAAGATAATGGTCATTTTGTGATGGGGCCTTGTCCTGTTCACATCCGGCTCTCGCTCTTGAGTATGTTAGTTTATTTGCCTGTAAATCAGCCGAGATATGTCTTATTTTATTTTATAACAAAACAATACCATGAGACTTCTCAAGAAGGAATCATCAGAAAATTGATCCCTGGCAGCAGGAGAGCTTGAATTTAGATGCTGGAGGTTGTTTTGTTTTTTTTTTCGCCATCAGAACATGTTCAAACCATGGGATTGAGATTATAGGTGATTTGCTAGATTTGTCCATCTTGGCAATGTGCTACTTATTTGTATCAGAAACAGAAATAGTTCAGATGTTGTAAAAAAAAGAGATTTTTAAAAAAATATCAGAAGTAGATTTCAGGAAATGGTAAATTTGCTTTTTAACACCCACACTAAATATCTCTTAAAATTTTCCCAAATCATTAAAATTCTTTTGTAAATCCTTCAAACAACTCAGCATTAAAATTAAATTATGAAGAAACCTTACTGTTTTTAAAGTAAACGATTCAAAAATAACCTTCTTGTTTGTAATTTGTCCCCATTACTTTTGATATCATGAATACTGATTCAATGTGTAGTGTCATATCAGTTGTCTTTTCATTTACTTCTTTTGTTTTTTCAGAATACTGGATTAGTGGTAAATACTAAATTTCTTCTCTGCGTGGGAATATATTTATCTTAGCCTGTTCATATCTATCCTCTCCCTTTCACACATACATAAGCACAAATAAATCTATATCAATTTCATGTTATAAAAATACGGTTAATATATTAAGAAATGTATATATTTAGATTAAGTACTGCCAAAATTTGAGCTCAAAAACCTTAAAAACACATCTAAAATAATTTAGATTTCTTGGTTTTATTTGAAATATAATGGCCTAAAGCTGATCCATATGAAAAAAAAAATTTCATATGTAATAAAGTTTTTAGACATTTTTCAAACATTCTCACATCAAACTGACATTATTAACAAAAAATGTAAACAAATTTAAAGTCTCTTAAAAATTCAACATTAGCCTAAAGATGGGTTTTAGTAATATGGAAATTAGAAAAAATATAAGAAATTAATTAAAAAAAATTTTGTAAAAAAAACTAATGCAAAATTGTATGAGCAAAAAAATAAAGAAATGTAATTTTAAATCCAAATGCATGTAAACTGTGGGATTAATATCAAGGTCATATGTCAACAAAAGTAGTTTTCTACTGTCTTGCTTCATTTTTAAAACTGTGTATAAAAATATAATAAAATAAAGAGATACCATTTATGAACATACCAAAATTAAATAATAAAAAAACTATAGTATTTTGGTTTTCTGCCTGGCCCTTTAACTGGAACTTTATATAACAAATAGTTCAATAATATAATTTTTTTATCCTATACTAGAAAGTAGAATTGCTCAAAGTTCTGGATGTAACAGTTAATCATAGATCAAGTATCAAACCATAATAAAGACTGAAAAATAAAATTGACAAAGATTATTGTTTAAGGTTTCAGACACACGCCCTTAATTACTTTTTTTTTATTTTTTTGTTTTTTTTTGTTTTTTTCTTGGTCAAACCCAAACTCAAACAAAAAATTTGTTTTCAATCATTATTTGTCTACCTCCATTGAATAGAATTTTATTATAAACAATTGTCTTGTAAATGGAATTTTAAAGCATTCTGAATGTAAAATAAAACGAAAAATAGTGTGCAAGACAATAAGAAACACTACCTGGTCAAAAAAAAAGTGAAGTTTTGTTGAAATCCGTTGAAAAATGTAAAAATCTGATCCCATATATAAAGGAACACACACACACACACACACAAACAACCTGTGTTTTACGATAAAGTTTGGTTCTATATGGCTCTTAATTGTGTTTTCAAATTGATTTCGTTGGCAAAAATTCAAAATTTGTTTTTTCAATTTTGGAGGGATCAGAAACATGCGTCCGGTGCGTATTTTTGGAGAAGTCCTGTGAAATTTTGTTGCCTTTGGTTTGAAAAATTTTACGGAAATCAATCCAATATAAAATGAACAGACACACACACACAATGAACCTGGACAATTACTGTTTTTTTAATAAGTATGATTTTATGAAATTAAACCTTAAATAATTTTTTATACCACATTATAAATATAAAAAGAAATTAATTCAAAATTAATGAAATGAATTTAATTCATTGCTTTTATTCTTATTATTTTCTTACCTGTTTGATGTCATAAAATATTTAACTGCAACCAATTAAGTTTTTAATTATTCTGAATTGAAGAAAATTTATTTAAATAATGAAAATGCTACTTAAAAAAAAAGCAAGAAATGGAGAAAATTGATAAAGAAATTTTTTGAAAACTGATAGGATGAAACACTGCAAAAAATAATGTCTTACAAGTTTAATCGAATACCCTGTTCAGTATTCAATTAATTCCTAAATCAATAAATACTGAAAACTTCATTTAAATGGGATAATGCTGATTTTTGATAAAGTTTTACAAACATATGGTATTGTTTTTGTTTTTATCTTGGAAAAAAATGCATCCATTTTGGCAGTTCCTAATTTATATATAAATATTTGAGACTGATACAAGAACCAGTTTTAAATCTCATATTCAATTTGTCAAGGAAATTCCTTCCTGACAAGGTAAATCATTTTGTGTCTTGATAAGTTTTGAAGTACCTGAAAGTCATATCATGGGTTGACTTTTGGGTAAAGTTGTGTAGGAAATTCAGTTGTTCAGGTTTTATTATATTAAAATTCTGAACACCCAAATACTAAACAATAATAAAAATAAAGAAGACCTGGGCGTGTCTGTTAAATAAATCATTTTTATTTACAGACATATGTACATGAAATCAAAAGGGTCAAAAAGGAGTAAAAGTAGTCTTTAGTTGAATTTGGGTTGTTGGTCCACAGAAAAAATCTGTAGTTTGGAAAAGACTTAAATAGTCCACAGAAAAAACTTACAGTTGAGAAAAGATTTATAATGGGTTATCAGTTATAGTGAAGTGTATGAGTATTGAAACAGATTAGCTTGATTTGGCCTTGATAGTTAGATAGCCCCCATAAGAGGGGTATAAAACGAGAAAATCAAATTGTAAAGTGAAACAACAAATTTATATACATATAAATCAATTTAGATCTTTACAAATAAAATTAATATATTTTGGTTGATACGAGGTTGTCAAAATGTTCATAGTAGTCCTTGCAAGAATGAGTTTATGTGTACGTAGGCAGGAACGTATGTGTGGATGTATGTATGTATGTATATATGTATGTATGTATGAGTGTTATTGTAGTGTATGAATGTCTTTGAAGTAATCGCTCAGTCTTAAAATGTTCCATTCATTTATCAAGTATAAAAGAGGTGAGGGAGAAAGGTAGAGATAATAATAATAATTGCTTGATATTTGTCAAGAGACTTGTTATTACACTCCTCTTCTTCTCTCTGGTGACAGGCAAACTTTCCCATCTTTTATTTTGTTTGTGGGGCTTGAAAAGGTCATTTGGGAATTCACTCCCGGATATGATTCGGGCCTTTCCATTGGATGACGAACAAACTTTGTGTCGACTCGCGAAAAGGTCCATAAAAGAATTTGTTTCTGAGAATTGAAGATTATTTGAATTTTGTTTTTAAATGTTTCCTAAGTTTTCTATTGGCTGAAAAACATTTTGCCTCAAGGTGTGAAATTTCATGGGTTTTGTTTTGGATTCACTTTTGCGTGTGTGTTAAGCAAAGTTTGTAAATTCGAGTCTTTTTAATTTCTAACAAAATCAATGAGTCAGTGCTTAGCATTTGAATTTTAAATCTAGATCTTGTTTTGTTCACTACAGATTCACTGACCGTTTTTGTTGTTGTTAGAGATGATTCATCTGAAGCCAATGCCTGATCCTGCTGTTGTTACTGTAGCTGATTTGTTTGAAGTCACCAACATATTTCTTTCAGCACCGAATAGGGGGAAGACAAAAGTTATGAAGCCATGTCTTCTCTTGTGTATGAAAAGCCCAGAAACAGATGCATCTCGACTCTTTGAAAGTCAAAATCTGTGGATTTTTATAAGAATTTTTTTCTGAAAGTAGGCTCAAGAAAAATAGGGTTTTAGTTTTCTCTGATTGGTCAAATATTTCACATGGTGATGCTAATTTCTAACCAATAGACACCTTGATTCAAATGGTGCATATCGTTTTGAGGAATCTTTTTGGTATATTTATAATATTGTTTGTTATTAGGTAGAAAATAAAGTTTAGGTATATTTCAATACTAGCAGTATAACCCACTTCGACCAGGTGTTTCATTACTTGGAATTTTTGCCATTCATTTGGAACAGTTTAAGTTTAAAGTCAACCCACCCAAAAATCAATATTAGTAACAACAATTGGGTGCAACTGAGGCACATCCCAAATGGGGGGGGGGACAATTTGAATGGGGGATGGCCCTGAAAAGGGCCATTTTAGCCTTCTTAATCTTGCAAGGAAGGAACCTCTAGCATGGACCATTATAATAATAATATATAATAATTTTTATTTATAATTTAATTTTTTTTATAATTCTAATAATCTTTTGATTTCAACTCGTTAAATTGATTGTATGCTGTTTTTTACAGACATTAAATTTTGCCTTTGATTTTTGTGCTAAGTGTAAAAAATCATTTTTTTCAATTTTTCACCTTCAAGGTCGTAATTTTTTCTAGCCACTTTGGACTCAAAACCAGCACCGAAGAATTATTTTTCAAACAAAACAAAATTTCATTGAAATTGGATGAAAACTGTGGAAATGCATAAACAACATCCAATCACACACACATGCAAACATACATACACACATTTTGAGAATTATAGATATAGATGGTATATATGTGAGCGTTTTGGAAGTAGGGTTTATTTCCTATAGTTGTTTGGAAGCTGTTGAGGTTTGTATAGTATGAAGTCATCATGACTGACAGTTCAAGTCCACTATCCTTGTTCTAACTCAACACATTAGATTATGCACTCTCCCAGAAACAGTAATAAGCAATTAAACATTACTTTTTATATTTAGAATGAGGATTTTCCCTTTGACCATTTATAAAAGAAAACATTAAATTATATCAAAATGAAGTGTATGAGAACCATGTTCAAATCTTACTAGGGTTGAATTGTCTAGAAGGTAACTTCTTGATATTATTGGTCAGGGGAGGCTATCCCAGTGTGTGATACCTTTGGAAAGTGCTTGAAAACCATACCACTGGTTCACCCAAGTCTGGGGAGTTAAATTGAGCAGACAGAACTGTTTGGAAGCTGTTGATGGTTGAACTAGTATGGAATCACAAGTCATTAGGACTGAGGGTCTTCTGATCATGATAGATTATACACTCTCCACCAGAAACTGTAACTAAGATTTAATCAAATAGTAGTTGTATAAAAAGAGGTGGGCTCTGTGGGTGTTGAACAAACAAAATGTAATTTAAAACAGTTTTCTTTTGGATTGATTGGCTAGCTAGTTCTTCCAAGTTGGATGTGCTTCTTCTTTTGACAATAGTCAGACATTTTATATTGATATTTATATATATATATATATATATATATATATATATATATATATAATAAAAAAAACTTTTCAACACTAATATTCCATGGTCATAATTTATTCCAAACCTCGTAAATACGATCCAATTCATTTACTCTAACATTCGTCCCATTTAATTTTATACATACACTCTCACTAAATTTTATTTTTTATTCCCGGAGTTGTTTTTTCTGTTTTCTTTTTGAATTTGTAGGTCTGATGAATTGGATCGTATTTACAATTCCAATGGAATAAATTATGACCAAGGAATATTAGTGTTTAAGCCTTTTTATTATATCCTTACTCTGTTGTGGACATTGAGTTCTACCTGGATTCTATCCTCTTGGAATTATTTTTTATACATATATATATGTATGTGTATGTATATATATTTATATAGTTTAGATATATGATTGTATATTAACCACTAATATTATCTATATATATATATATATATATATTTGTATGATAGTAGCATTTAATGTGAGCTCCATGAAAGGAATGTGGCTGTAATTCAAGTTGATGTCTTATTTTAAAAAACCTTTAGCACATTTCTTTTTAAATTGTAGGACGTTAACTTGAATTCCAGCCACATTCCTTTGTGGGGATCAGAATAAAACTACGATCACACAATATGCAGTACATGATATATTTTGAAAAACTAGCATGGAAAGAAATTAACAACAAACCCCCTTGAAAAAGGGTAAAGAAATGGTGGAAAGTGCTTGGGTTAATATACACTACAAACAATTTTTACACTTCCTTCCACACGAAAAGGAAAAAAATTCAAGAATACTAAAAAACCCTCAATAAAAAAGGTTGCTGCCCAAATATATATATATGTCCTGCCACTGTGTGTGTTTGTGTGTGTGTGTTTCAGTATAGAATACAGGAGGAGAATATGAAAATTATAAACAATGTTGAAAGTGATGGCTGTTAGCATCAATAAAGGCTTGGGTCCTTCTTATTTTGTTTCTGAACACTGTTATCAGTTGCTCTATTGAAGAGTTGGAAAGTTTTTTCATTTTTGTCTGACAACTTTATTGGCAGTTCCAAGACCAGTATCTTGCTGCTGCACTAACTTTTCTTGAACTCTCTATTATCAGAAATATCTGTGGAGGTTGAGTTAATTAATTAAATCATATGAATAAAAAATTGTTGAGCAAATTAGGCTGTGTGATGAAATTAACAATTTCCTCTCACATTAAATTTCAGTATTCAACAAACATAGAATAAGGACAATATGAGAAACAACAGTTTTTGCACAACAATGAATAAAATATTTATATAACAAAGAGATACAAAAACAACTGGAGTAAAAAGGTAGTTTTAAAAAGTTCAAACGTCCTTTTATGTTTAGATGAAAGGTTATCAAAGTTCTGGTTTGATAGATTATAATTTGTTGAATGGTCTGTACAATAATGAGAAAATGTGTTTGGGTATTATTGTAATTTAAGAAAAAAAAAATAAACAGTTCAAGTTTGTATTTGAAATAGAGAAATATTGTTTACGACTTACTTTAAGGTTTACGGAATTGTCGCTCTTGGATTTGTTTTCACTTGTTTGAAGAGAATATTCTAGTTGGGGTAAGTGGTTCTTAACAAGCTGTGTTTATGTTAATTGCAATAATTAACGACAACGTTGAGCTTGAAAGCATATGAAAAAGTGTTAAGTGTTAATCTTTTTGGTCAGGTCAAGAACTAGGTCGATGTTATTAAATATTAAGTGACCAATTAAAAGTTGAGATTTTCAGAAAATAATTACTAAGCTGAATAAGCTCTGTGATCCACTTTTTTTGTACGAAAATTGATATCGATAAAAAAAGGTGGTAGTGGGATGCCAAATATCCACCAGTTTATTTCGATAGTTTTGCTGGCCTTCCACAACGTTTGGCATCGTCTACTGATCCTGTTTCCCAAAATTTATCAACAAGGTTACGAACTGCATTGCGATGTGCAACGGGTGTATCTGAAAATTTATCTGCAAAAACGCTGTTGCACTAAATTTAAGTATCTACTACCTTCTCGAAATATGTGTTCGACGAGAAATGCACGGTTTTCAGTTGTTAAAACCATATTGGGGTGAAATCTGAAACATAAAATATTGATTAGAAAAGTTACAGTAATTTAAGAACACACTCTACGAATATTTGATTTTGCGCTACATCAACTGACAAAAGACAATCAAGGGGAGTAACTCTAATTCCAAATTTTCTCCCCTTACATTCTGACCGGTCTGACGGTATTATATTTAAGCTGTTGGGTGGGGGTAGGATTAGGAGGAGAAAGGAGGGAGGAGAGAAAGAGAAAAGAAAAAAAGTTAAAAAAACAAAACAAAACAAAACAAAACAAAACAAAACAAGAGGATCATGAGCAAGGGAAATTTTAATCTTCAACTTTAAATTTTATCGCCAATATGGTCCATTTGTAGCAAGCGCTAAACCTTTCATCCGAACTTAAAAAAGGTCAAGGAAGAAAATTGTATTACTCTGAATTTCGTTATCGAAATTTCATTGAATAAAAATGCATTGATTTTCATCTCTAATTAAAGTTGTAATTAACAAAATATTCTCAGTAAAATTTTGTCTTTCTTTGATTCATCAAATTCTTATAAATATCTGAAATCTATTTCTAGCCTCATTATTTCATTTACTCAAAAATGGATACTTTTTTTTCTGGAATGAAAGCAAATAAAATCGACAAACCCGGTTTCAAAATATTTTACCAAAATCAAGGGATTATCCGAGTGAAACGAAAGTTTCATAACTTATTCATTAGTGAATAAATATTTTTACTGAATAGTTTATTAAGAAACATTGGGGAAATAATTTTTGAGCTATATTTCTCACCCCCTTTTCGATATTTACTTTTAATTTCGCGAGATGGTGGGTGTTTATCCAAATCTTTTACACTAAAAAGAATTCCCTGAAGATATTATTTCAGTAAAAAATTTATGTACTACCGAGTGTGAACATACGGTCTCCATCTTGTTAAAAAAAATTTTTTTTTTTTGAGAATTGGTGTTTGCATAATTTAATAAAACGTTATTTTTTTCAGATTCGACAAAAAAATATTTAAAAAAATACTTCTTTTTCGGTGAAATTTTGAAATTAGATTTAAAATACAGCATAGTATTTTGCTGATTGGAAATATTAAATTTAATCTCTCAGCTTGAAATTAAAACTAAAAGAAAGGCCTCAAGAAAGATTTTTCATTTTTAAAAATTAATTTTGAACGTTAGGTAAGGCGTTTTCATGGAGGTTCCTATTTTAGACCATAATCTTTCAAATAGAACCAAAATTTAAGAAGACATTTAAAATATTTAAAATGTGACACTAATATTTATACAGAAAATACAGATATTTACATATTAGAATTCAATTGTCTTTGTTGTGACCATGCAGAGACCATTAGTTCGAGTGTTCAAAATGAAGTGTTGCAAGTGAGTCTGCAAAGTTCGAAGTTATATGTACGCCAGTATGTGTATGTGAAATATGCCAATTAAACGTGTGTGTCTGTTGGTTGATTGCGTGCGCTAGCAGTAATTTTAAAACACAGTGAACAAAGAGGGTTGAGACAAGACTTACTTGTCCAAATCTCAGCTTTCGGGCAGAGAGGAACCCAGACGAGGCTATGCCAAAGGACAGAGTCTCAGCTGGAGAGGTTGACCACTACCCGACCCCATGTATATGGGGTCTACGGGCAATTTTTGCCTGAGCCTACGGGCTCGGAATCGCCACACGTAAAAACACAGCCTTGTGCGACATCCCGCCAATGTAGGGAGGTATGGGTAAATACCAAGACTTACTTCGCTACGGCTTTGTATGTAGGAAAATCATCGCGACTGTAATGTCATGGTAACGTGTGTTAAGGCTGGGCTAGTTCACTGTTCCGTTTTGCAGATCTGTCCGCTGTCCTGATTCAGATCTGGTCCTGACAAGCTGTTTCGGATCAGCTGCGAATCGCTATCCGAGTTTTGCACGGGAATGTACCCTGTAATACGCTCCTTGATCTATTTCCAGGTCATCTGAAGATCAACCGCACGGACGTTGTAGAGAGCGCATCACGTGACTCGTCATTTCCGATCAGGTTCCTGAAAACACTTATTTAATTTTGGAACTTTGTTTTGTATAAAATTGTAAAGTTTTTTCGTATCTACTGATTTTAGGATTTATTTGTATGCATCTCTTACTTATATGTGCTTCACTTATTGGCCGTAAAATATAGGAGTTTATATCTTATAGTGTTTCGGCCTTTCTTTTTAGAATGTCTGTGGCGGTACTTAGTTACATTAAGAAAAAAAAAAATCCCAAAATGCATTTTTAATAATTTACACTTCTTCTTTGAAGTTTATTATTTGAACGATAATTCTCTAGAAAAAAATTATTTTACATTTTTAAATAAAGAGTTGAAACATTTTTAAACAAAAAAAAAAAAAAAAAAAAAAAAATCATATCCGCCTAGTAAATTTGATACAAGAGGAATTGTTAAAACTAGGTACCTCCACTAATTCGGTATACGTAAGGTTTAAAATGAATTTTTTAAAATGAAAAAGCTTTCTTGAAGCTTTCATTTATGGGGCAGATGACAAAAGCATTTAGAGAATAATTAAGGTTTTGGGCGCCATTTAAAAGACAACTATCTCCAACTTCTTGGGCTGCCCTAAATTAACGTTCGTTATTACGCACCGAATTCATTTCAAAACAGAAATTTAATAGAATCTTCCATTTTTGGAATCCTATTTTTTTTATTTTTTTTTAATTAAAAGCTAAAGGATTTAAAATTTATATTTCCATAAAAATATTCTGGCCAAATTTTGACAATCATTTTTTTTCAAATCAAAAAAATTAATTTTCAGTTTTAAAAAAACTTAATTCTCAAAAAATAAAATATATATTTCTGAAACGTTATTTGAGGAAAATTAGCAAATTTAAAGTTAAATTAATCTGATTTGAAACAAATATTATTTATAGCATAAAAAAATGTTGTATACAAGCATTTCTTAACTACAGGGTTTTGTTTTTCTGATATGTTGATCGATTTATTGACAGCCGAATGACCGCCGAACATGTTCATAGTTAAGTATGGGGAGGCAGACGATAATGTTTATATGAGAGTTTTACCTGTAAGGGCGAAGGTAGACAACCCTTAAAACATGTGACCTTTTGATGATAATGTTATAGGCTTGAACATCCATTCTTAGAAATTCTGCACGTATATATATATATAAAAAAAAAATCAAAATTCTTTTAAAAATATTCGGGGTCTTCAGATTGTAATAAGCTTTTAAATATATGATTAGTAAATATATATTTTTACTTAATATAATATTTCTTAAAAATCACATTGAAAATGAATTTTAAAAAGATTTAAAAACTTTATAAATTATTCAATTTAAAATTGTAAAAAAATGAAAACAAATCTTGTAAAAATTCATTTTTCATCAAAATGTTTTTCTTCAGACAATATTGTCTTTAATATATATTATTCATAAAAAGCAATTAAAAAGCTTCTCTAATTAAATAATGTCTTAATTTTATTGCGTTTTTTTTTTTTTTATTCAGAACAGATTTTTTCAGTTAAGATGGGGTCCGATTTTTTTAAAAAAAAAAAAAAAAATTGAATTTAAATTCTTCAAAAAATTCTGCTTTCAACTAATATAATCACTAAAAATTACCACGTTGAATTTCTCAAGTTTTCATAAAATTAATTTAGGGCGGGGATATATAAAAAAAATTTTTAGTAACATTTTCTAATAAAAAAAAATTAAAATAATTTCATTCATTTGTGAATAAGTCCTGAAAATTTCATTAAAGTCAGACAATTATTTGATTTTTGCAAGAATTTCCAAAATAATGTGTCTGTCACCGCAAAGAAAAAAAAGGGCTGAAATTTGCTATGCTAAAAAAAAGTCAGTACAACCACTGACGCAAGAAAAACAAGACTTTTCAATCAAAGTTTCGAGTTTTCTAAAAAGAAAAGGACTAAAAAATGTAATTAAATATTCAAAAAATACTTTGATCCTTCCTCTTAATAATAACAAAGATTTTGACGACTGAAATTGTTTTCATTACGTTTCGAACATGTTTCCAACACGATATACTGATTTTTTTTAGCGATGCCGTGGAGGTACTTCTTAACACTTTGGAAATATCACTTAAAAATCCATTATCTGTCCTAGAAATCTGCTTTGTAGAAAAATAGTAAATTTAAACTAAAGAATTGGGTTTTGTACAAATATTACTTTTTGCAAAAATATATCGAAAAATACGTTTTCTTTAATGTCCTCGTTTGTTAACACGTTAAAATGTTCAACAATTGGAATCGTACAAAACTATCCCGACTTTACAAAATTCCCGCCCAAAATAAAGTGAACTATGGAAGCCCACACTTAGCACAATCAAGAAACTTGTTTTCTTTACATAGAACATTTTTTAAAACTTTATGAAACTATGAATATTTTTGTTTAATTTCTTACTATCAAATTAAAAAGAATAAAAACAAAAAGGGAATACATTTAAAAATACTTGAGTATTATTATTCATTACAATTATTTTTTGATAGGATTTACAATATGGATGTTTTTTAAAATTTACTTTTTGTCTATATAAAGACCAAGAAATAATGGCCGTCTCTATAGAAACTTAACTTCGGAGCGGAAGCGTGTTAGTCCCGTTTCATAACTCAGATCAAATAGTTGCAAACTGAAAAAATAGAAATATGTTAACTCGAAAATGGCATTCATTAAACTTTCGGCTCTGTTTTTAATAATCGTTTATTTATATCACATTTATCAGCAACGACAGAGTTTGAAAATCGTACAGTAAAAAAATAAATAAATAAATAAAATAAAAAATACATGCCAATTTTAACAAATATACATTTTCCCCTCTTGAAACAAATTATTAGGCATCAGCAATTATTCACAAAAAAAAAAGAAAAAAGAATTTATTTTTCATTCCTTTACTTCGAACCATATTTTCGACATTTAAATATCTGTTTTAAAAAGATTTAACCCCTTCGGGGATATAGCTTTATAAAAATTAGGAACACCCAAAATTCAGCATTAGTACAAATTAGCCACGAGTTAAGTAGGGAAGACGAGGCGGTGGTTTTCTCTCCTCCTTTTTTGGAACTCTCTGCTTCCGAGCGGAGAGGAACCCAGGCTCTGCGGAAGGGCAGAGTCTCGTTTGGGGAGGTAGACAGACCCGACCCCGTGTATACGGGGTCTACGGGCAATTTTTGCTGAATTTATATTGTCGATAACTCCTAAACGAATTTTTTCCGCAAAGTTTTACTATTATTTTGGAATTTAATCAGACAATTTCACACCAATATGGAAATTTTCATTACAACTCGTTTCCGGGGCTTAATCTGCAAATTTACCGATTTTTCTAAAGCTCAATATTCGTGATATGATTCTTGCTCGTATTATAGCATTTTTTGGATAATTAAAAAAGTTTAAACAAATGTTTGAGATAATAATGGAAAAGTCTAGGACCATAAAACAGGGGCCACAATTCGCGTGTTAACTGTTTTAGGTACCAACATGAGATCGCTGGAAAATGAGAATAGCAGGATAATAACGGCCTTAAACTTGATAAAAATAATTTTTTATCGTCTAAATGTTTATGTTATTATCAAGAGGAAAGATCAAAGTATTTTTTGATTATTTTTCAAAATTTTTCTGCCTTTCCTATTCTAACTTTTGATTGAAAAACTTCGTTTTTCTTCATCAGCGAAAATCCTACTAAATAACATGGAGTTTTTGTGCATTTTTTTTTAAATGGCAGTCATTAATTTTGAAAATCTTGCAAAAATAAAAATAATTGTCGGATTTTAATGTTGGTACCTAGTTAAAATTTACATATTGTATTGTTTTTATTTTCAAATACATTTTTATTTTTTTTCGAAATATATATTCTAGTCAGATTCACATTCGTGCGGATGCTTGTTGGTTCCTTTATCTTTGAAGAAACTCTTTTTATATGAAATCAGCTATTCTCTATGGTATGAACTAAAGATTCATTCATTGTGTAAATAGCAAATAAATCAAGATATTTCATAAATTATAACATTGTGATTGTACCCATTCCATTTTTACCCCATTATAACCATTATTAATGATCGTAGAGAACCTTGTTTAATGTGTCTTTTTAAAGGACTGCTTTTATAGTGGTTCTCAGTCTATCCGGAATACATTCTACAAAGTAATTAAATTATTCAGAATTTCTTTCAATTCCTCCAAAGAGCCATTAAATTAGAGGGTATTAATAAAATTACTTTAATTTTTGTGCATCCAAATTATGGCCCCCGATTCTAGACTTACGATTCAGTTTTTACCACATTATTTTTATTAATTTATGCCATGGGCACACAACAAAGACTGACAACACAAGCCAAGTTTAAAGACATACAACAAATTTATTAACTCACAAAAAATGAATTACACAAATTAAGTGCTTTGTGGGCCAAATGATTGCCAATAACATGTAAATATCAATGGAAATTAAATATTCTTTTTTTTTATTAAAATTTATAATGCTGCATTAGTTTCAAGTTCTTCAGAAAAGAAAACTACAGGTGGTCTGAAAGTCTTGTCACCCCATACCAAAAATTAAGGTGAGCAATATAGAACAAGTAATACAGTAATACAAAATACATGTTCTGGATTCAGTTTATTCACTTTCATTGACGCTGTCACACATCAAGAAGGTTTGTAGGAACACCATCATTTTCGTGTAGGAGCTCATGTCAACCATCTGAAATAGAAAATTATATTATGTAGGGGTGACAAGACTTTCAGACCGCCCAGTACATGAAGTGAAGAAAAAGTGAAATACTTTGAATAGTTTTCAAAGAATAATTTGGTACAATTTTCAAAGCAAAGTTTGTGGAAACAGTTACTTAAAGGATATATCAAGCACACCAACCGAAGACTTTTCCTTGGTGTAGTAGCAACCTTGTTTCTTTCAGTTCTCATCTGATGGTTGTCAAATTTCTTCTGCGTTGTTTTCTTTGTGTGTCTGTTTATTTCTGCAGCAGATGTTTGTCAACTCCAAAAATCAAATCCAAGACCCCACCTTAAATAACTTACACAGAGATACGCTGCTCGGGATTTGGAGGGAAACATTATTTTTTTTTAATTGGTTTTGGATGAAAAACAAATGCAGCTGAATTACTCCTAATCAAAATATTTATGGTACATTTTGATTCAAAATATTTTCAAAATTTAAAAATTAAGCAAGAGCCCATCATAGCATCTGCTTTATCACTGAAAGCCTGATGCACGCAGCTTAAATTTCTTATAGTAGAAAAGAAATGTTTATCTTACCCCGGCAACTCGTAATGGTGTTTGTTTGTTTGTTGTTATTTTTTTTATTTTTTTTTTTTTGCTAGCGAGAATATTGCTCAGAAGCCAAAAGATAAATCTGTATCAGACAGAGGAGTGACGCAAACCTTTCAAAATTTGTGCCACCTATAATTGTCAGGGGCAGTAATCTCACAATTATAAAAACTTTTCTTTTGAAGCCTTTTCATGTGAATTGATTATGTTGAAAACAACTACATTATTTAACACTGATATGATTTTAAATAAATATGTTAATACTTAAAAAAATTAAAAAAAAAAAAACATTGATTTTATTTCCTGAAAAACTTTTTTTTGCATTAAAAAAATCACAACAAACTACCTTTTTGATGTTTTCAGTTGATTCTGTTGTTCGTTATAAATTCAATATAGCTCTCTGATGTTTCAGCTTTCTATAATCAAAAGTTATTGATTTTATTATTTGGGGATTGCTACTCTGTGGATTTTTACCATATAGAAAAAAAAAAGTTAACTCATTAGGTGCACACAGAAAAAAAGGTCTTTTACTCAGCATTGAAACATTTTTGTGAAAAGAAGAAGAGTAAAGAAAGGCTTGCTCAAGATATACTTTTGAGAGACTAATTAAAATTAGGTTAGGTAGAAAAAAGTGTTCATGTGAAAATGAGGACTAAAATTAGTTGGTAAAATTTAAAAAATAACCTACAGCAAAAGTTCACATGTTATGTTCTGACCTGTCAGATAGAGGTCAATCATTGTAGGGAAAATATCTGTTATAGATAAAGGAATGCTAAATGAAAGTTTTCATGGTAAACTTGAAACATAATTGTAATTGTGTACTGATTTTTAACATGTTTTTGTTTTAATATCCTAAAATAAATGAGATATTATATATATATATATATATATATAATATTATTACTATTATTAATTAAATAATAAAATCTTCTAATCAGAGTTTCATGTGATAACAATCATAAGTTTTTAGTTTATTTTAAGCTTTAAATTTTATTCTTATTATTTGTGTGTAGATAGATATTCACAAAAATATCTTTTTAGAAAAACATGAGCAATCAAAGTTGTAAATGACTGAAAACATTAATCTTAAATTAAACATTTTTTCTTTTTGTTTAATTTTGACGTCTTCTGCATTTAAGCAGGTGACTTAGTGCAATGGATTCTTTTCTTGACTACATGAGTTTGCTGGGATCTATCTATCCAGGTTTTTGTTACTTTCAGAGTGTCAGGATTCCAATTAACAACAACACATCTTTTAAATGAAACATAAAATGTTATTTTCTGAAGGAAAAGAAGAAGTATAATGTCATTTGAAATATATAACAATAAAATTTTCAATTTTCCTTGCAGTGTTGGTGGTTATTCCCTTGACACCACTATTACTGGTATACACTTTTTACTCCCTCAGCAATATTTATTTACAAAATTATAAAAATATGTGAACCAAGTTCAATGTGGTATTTATTATTTATCCTTTAGCATAAAAGTGCATAAATTATTATTATTTTTTTTTATATAAAAATAATGAGAAAATCAGCAGTGAATTGCTGATACCTCCTGATTAGTGTACCGAAAGATTACAAAAAATGTTCATCTATGAAACTCTGGATTTTGGTTGCTGAATATAGAATCAATCAGCTGAGTGAGAAATTTTATATTTGTATTAATCTTATTTACCATGTTATAAAGAAATAAATTTGTAAAGAAATTTTTTTTTATTCAAAAATTTATAAAAAATTACAAAGCTATAAAAATATGTAGACCATCTACAATGCAGTATTTATTATTTGCCATTTAATAAATAACTATGAAAACAAATTTTTTTATTCATAATTTTATAAAGTATCAAGTATAGGACTAGAAAATTTTAATAAACATTAGATTTTCTGGACAAAATATATTTTCTTAGATTATTTCTTGTTTTAAGTTTCCATTTTTCATAAATTTATGAACGAAAAATGTTCTTTTCATATTTATTTCTTTATAAAATGGCAAATAATAAATATTTTATCATAGTTGGTTCACATATTTTTATAATGTTGTAAGTATAAAATTATTCTTGGAAAAAAGCAATCTAATAAATACTGTTTAATATCTTTGTTGTCAATCCTCAAGAATAAAGAAAATGTATAAATCCACTTTCATATGTTTGGGTTCTATTAAAATTCTAATCACTTTTTATAACAATAAAAATTGCTGAAGGAGTCAAAATTATATACGGTAATAGTGGTGTCAAGGGAATAACTGTACTTTTGACATACCATTTCTTTGCAGGTAATATTAAATACTATTTATTAGACTGCTTATTTACAAGAATAATTTTATATTTACAACATTATAAAAATAATTGAACCAACTATAATGAAATATTTATTATTATAAATGTTATTCAATCTTAACACAGAACTCTGAACTTTATATTCAGAAAACTCTGAACTTTATACTCAGAAAAACTTGCTTAAAATCATTTCCTAACAGATGAAGGGAAACTACTTTTTTCTCCTTATTCACACATTATACAACTACCTTGTATTTATTGTTGATTTTAATATATATGTTTTATTCGTTGAAACAAATTGGTTCTTCATTGTTTTTTTTTTTTTATTTAAAAAAAATTATGTATGAATGTTAAATGCTTATTCAACACGCATCCACATTTATCTATTCAACCAAACACCCGTTACCAATTACATTGGTATCCACTGACGTTAAGATTAGCATACAACATTGGTAACCCCAACACTTAAGAAAGCAGCATTCTACAAACTGAACATTTAAGCATTCCATACAATATACCAAACAAATCTACTAAAAGAAAACAGTGATCATGATTTCCCTCCCGAGATCAATACCCTGATGATGAGGGGTGACCATGTTGATGACATACGTAGTAGAAATAAGAATGATCTTTGAACAAAATGTGAACATCCTCTATCAAGTATTCCAAGAAATAAGACTGAAGGTAAACCTTTCCAAAATAGAAAATAAATGGTGTGGAATTGGAATGAAAGCAGTTATAGCATGTACCTTGGATCAATTATAAAAATTCAGGAGGTGGATTTAGTAAAAATACCAAGCATATAAAGTACATCGGTGTATCAACTCTTTGTAACAAATTTACTATAGAAAATAAGGAAATGGAATTGCATTAGCTTTGCCTCACACTGCAAGTTGCTACAGAACTGAAACATTAACCTAAAAACTCGAGTCATTTTCTTAAATAGCCCCATTAGAATGAGGCTTGCATATTGATGCCATACCTGGCACCAAACATATTCAGAAATACAGTGTAACCCAGATATAAGAGAGTTGTCGGGACCGGAGAAGAAGTCTCTTATATCCGGGTCACACTGTATCTAGAGACTGTCAGCTGGTATTTACCAACC
Source organism: Acanthosepion pharaonis (assembly GCA_903632075.3). NCBI lineage: Eukaryota > Metazoa > Mollusca > Cephalopoda > Sepiida > Sepiidae > Acanthosepion > Acanthosepion pharaonis. Next base: position 15,305 of record CAHIKZ030002120.1, on the reverse strand, counting down.
TCCCCACAATGCTGGATGCGGCACAAGGCCGATTTTTAAGTGGGGGTGATTCCGAGCCTGTAGTGTAGACCCTGCGGTTGGGTTTCTCTACCTCCCCAGACGAGACTACCCTTATAGCCTCATCTGGGTTCCATTTAGCCCGAAGGCAGACAGTTCGACAAGTGTGCAGCGAGCCTGCACGCAAGCCGCAGTGGCGCGATGGCGGGCCACCGATGGAAACGCCAGCGGTCCTCTGATAGTAGCCATCGGCAAGCCTCTAGCGGTCCACATGTGGTAAAATTGAGACAATCCCGCCGGCGGTTTGACAGAGAGCCATGCGTGTATTTTCTTGATAAAATTGTTTTATTCAAACGAAAGTAGCACTTACTGCTCGGCCAATGAATGTCGAATGTTTTTGTTTAGGGAAACAGACCATCAATCGGGTCCCTATCGCGGTGAAATGGTCAGTACTCAGTAATAATCTCATTTCTCAAACAAATCGTTACCAGTTACCTACCACAATGGATGAATTCGATCTTCACTGGGTGTTCAACACTTAGAAGAATGGTAAAGCCCTAAAAAGTGGCTACATCGCTGTGAAGTAATAGCAAACTAGACTGTACTATTTTTGCGTATGAGTTCACTAGGCAGTCGATGTCCTCCACGTGCTTTTACATTCAGAGATTATTATTACATATCCAGGCATGTTGGGTGTAGTAAAACTTTCGATTTAGTGACTTATGTCTGTTTGATTTTTTATTCACTGAGTACAACACATTTGTTTCGTACAAAGCTTTAAATATTAATATTGTAGGCTTACTTACGAGAGAGTGTTGAATAAATAAATTAATAAATAATAACGGTAAAATTAAAATTTATTCGTTTCGCCTGCTAAGTTTTTTTTTATCAGTTAAGTTTTTTTTCGTATTTCTTTCCTAGATTTTATTTTTTAATATCGGATTCTAACAGATTTATATGGATAAAGATTTAAAGTTTCTGAATGAATGTTTTATTTTTATTTATTTTATTTACATCTAAACTTTTATTGGAATTATTGTTCAATGAATTCTTCATTTTTTCGTATTTCATCTGCGGCCGAGAAAAAAATAATATGAAAGGGAATAAAAATTTGAATAAAAAGCAGTCTGTAATTGTAGAATAAAAATTTAAAAAAAATACAATAATACATAAATAATTATAAAATATTACCAGATGTCTAAAATAATATTATAACAGATTATGCTTTTTATTTAGACATTTAGTTATAAATTTTTGTAAAGCGACAGTTCAGGTTTTAGAAAACACTTACCGATAAATTATTTGATTTCATTCAGAAAGCCTAGATAAAGTATTTTTTGTAAGGATAAAAATGTCTCATAGATATTGTAAGGTTATTACTATGAAAGTTAATTGTAAAAATGAAATAATCAATTGAATTTAAAAATTAATTTTAATAAAACTTTCACTTAACAATGACAAATCTTTATATACCTTTGTAAAAGCAGGTCGGTACAGCTAACTCGCGATAGCTCAGTTGGCAGAGCGGAGGACTGTAGTTGTAAGAAATTGATGGCTATCCTTAGGTCGATGGTTCGAATCCGTCTCGCGAGAGGGCAATTCTTTTGTTTTGAGGCGTACGTAGTATTATTTTTTTATATATATATACATTTTTTTAGCTAATAATCATTTATATTTTTACTTTGCGTGCATATAATTTCCATTTATTTATTTATTTATTTTTTTTCGTTAACTGATAAGCGTAAATTTATAATGTTATCAGGTCTTATGATATCCCATCAATAATTTCGCAAATACAATCTTCAATACACTACAGTACAGTACAGTACACTATGAAAGTTAGTGTACTAAAGTGTAACTAGTTCTAGTACCTTTTTGAGTTTTTTTTTTCTTTTTGCTTCCGTAGTATTTTTTGTTTTTGCAGCCGATCGGTGGAAAAAGATTTATCATATGTGTAAGTAAAATATGTCTGTCAGCTTGTATTCAGATCGAATCAAAAACTAAGTAAAAATACAGCTGTAAGGATCGTCTTCCAAAATTTCGTTTTTTTTTCTGGTTCTCTGATTATTTTCTGAAATTTGTTCAACTGCAGATTATCATCATCTTTTGTTTTTATTTTAACTAACACAAGGTTGCAGCTGGTCTTCTGTCGTCGACCAAAAAAATGCTATTTGTCCCGGCTTTCCCGCATCAAAGGGTTGATTTTAAAAATAGAGTTGAAGTTTAAAAAACTGCGAAAAAACGCAAGTAAAACATTAAGATTAGAGCGGACAAACTCCTTCTTTTAGGCGCTTACGAATAAAGAAAAAAACTCCTGCTCGGTGAGTAACAACAAAAGAAGAAAGTGTTTATTTATAACATATACAGAAAAAAAAGGTAAAGGGATAAAAGGGCGATTAGTAGAGAAAGAAAGGGAAAAGAGAAAATTTTCTTAACTTAAAAAAGGCTTGCTCAAAATATTTCTCTGAGCGCCTAAAGAGTTCTTTAAGCGATTAGATATGTTATTGTTAAAGTTCTGATAGATACACTCACAGTTCTTGTAGAGTTGGAAATTTGTTCGCAGATGAAGGAATCCTGCAGCAGAGTGAGTTTTTTTTTTGGTCGACGACAGAAGTCCAGTGGGCTCGTCAGAAGGAGTGGTGAAGGGATGCAGCTTTGAATAGTGGACCGACGTTCGTTTTTGACAGCCCTTTTTAGTAGTTCTTCTTTGATGAAAGAGGTGCTGGAGCCCCCTAATGTCGACCTCACAGACGGTAGGCAGAAATCTCACTGTCGAAATAGGCAAGATTCTTCAAATTTATGGAGTTTTGGTAGGCTCCGATGGATCGGGGACTTTTCCCTCCAAAATCGCTGTACAAATTTCCTGGCCCCTCTATTGGCCAGAAAACACAATTCTTATCTCTGATAAGAATCAGGGCCCTGGGAAACGGTTTCGAAGGTACTGAAAGCAGGTTGAAGTGAAGAAGCTGTGAGGTTTCTCCCAGACTTTATGGCTCCATGGAAAGAATAATGGTGGTGGAATTCCTTTTTGTTTTCCAGCTCTCTCCTTAATCAGAAAATATATTCTTATCTCTGATAAGAATGAAGGCCTTCGGATCCGGTTTTGAAATTAAAAAGAGGTTGGAGTGAGGGTGGAAAAAATAGCGAGAATGTGAACTTGTGAAATTGTTATTCTCAAATTAAATTCCAACATTGTGTCTGTAGCTCGTTTCAGAAAAATAAATAAGAATTCTTAAAGTCCGTAGTTTGAACGTATTGTCATGAGGAAAAAATATTCATACAACAGATTAAATGATCTGGCACAAAATAATACTCAAAATGTTTAAAACGAAAATAAGAGAGTTCGTTACTCACCGAAGGGATATATGGCATGCATAGGTTAAAAAGTATAGTTTGAAAACTAAGCTTTCTTGGATGGTTGAAAGAAAATTCTTTGAAGTGTACGTGCTGATTAGAGGCTGATAATATAGTTGGCAAGTAATTTTACAATGATAAGTACTTCAACGCTGGTCATGAGGAACTGAAACAAAACCTTTGACGTGACTTCAGACACTCTTCTTTTAATTTTTCTCCACATTTTATATAAAAAAGAATGTCGCGTAGGATCGCTACTTTCTTTTCTTCTTCTCGACTGATCGATTAATTTCCTTGAAGGCAAGGTTTTCATTGGTCCAAAGAAAATTTCACATAGGCTCGCGAATTTCTTTCTTTCTTTCTTTCTTTCTTTCTTTCTTTCTTTCTTTCTTTCTTTCTTCAATCCACCGAATTTGAAGGATGTGGGTGAAAGGAATTATTAATATTTTGCACTCACTATACAACAATTGCTCAAGACCCCTCGGTACTCTTCTTTTGGGGACGTCTCAGGCAGAGATATTATTTTCAACCTCCCCGGTGTGTAGACACCAGGTAAGTTATGTTTGGTTAGGCTCAATCAGTAATGACGTCGCTCTGATAGGAGTTAGTCAAAAAGTGTGTTAAAGAAGACTTTGATGTTATTCTTTTAGTTTTTCTCTCCTCTTAGGAACAGTTCATAAAAAGAAGGAAGAAAATGTGTATTAAGTAACACGTGATAAGCAACTGACCCCCCCCCAAAAGCATCTTTAAAAAGGAACACAAAGAAGAAAATATCAAACAGTAGCAAAGAAATGAATTAAATACATATTATACCCAAGTGAATACATTTAGTTGATTTTGAAAAAAGGTCCGCGTATAAATGGGGCATAGCCGTTAACAGTTAACGTTTGCTTGGCAAAAAAATGCATAAAAGATTTTATGGCCGTATGTACATTTGTGAGTTTTTAGGAAATATTTGTTTCACGTGGGAAATACAAAAAAGGCGTTGTTGATAAATTTACTGGATTCATCTTTTCTAGTTAACCTAAGAGCGAAATGTCCAATCATAAAACGTTGTGAGAAAAGTAAAAAGACGATAATATCTTGTCAGCTTCAACCTTCAGGCTGGAACCAATGTGTCACATCTCTGTTGTATTTCTATTTCCGGAAGTTAACGAAAAAACTCTGAGGGATACCCAGGGATTCAAACTTGGTGGCAGCACCTCCCTTTTTGCACTGAAGAAGGAGGTTTGGTGGATACCAATTCCAGCATGAAAGTGACTGTGGGGACTGAGCAGTTTTTGGCCTCAACCCATATCCTACCACCGTTGGGTACAGCTAGTCAATAGAACCAAAATCTAGCATCGGTTCTCCTACCCTCTTAAAGTTACGAGGAAAGCTTGGTCCCAGGGTTTCCAACTCTGTGGCAGTACATTCCTCATTACACTAAAGAGGGAGGTGGATAAACGCCTTGATATCTATAAATGCCGACTGACTAACCAAATGTATAATCCTTATACCTTCTTAGCAATTAACAAATGGCGGGAGTGGGCATTCGAGAGGAAAAGCAAGATTAATGTGTGTGTGGAAGAGGAGCCAAACCGCGAAGTGAATGAGAATTAAAAAAAAAATAAAAATCCTACTTCACTTTAAAGATTTATACAACTTTCAAAAATGATTTTAAAAAAATATATTGTTATAATTTTAAATTATAATACTGTAGTATCGTATGAAAATTAGATAGACAAGTATAAACAGAGAACAAGTGGCGAACATAGGGTCTATGTCTAGCAAAACCGGTTGCTATTCAGGACATGGAGAACTGTACTACGACTACTACTACGCAGAGATATATGCAAAGCATAACAAATACTTTATTAAATAATATAAAGTATGACTAAATCAAATCAAGAATTTACTATGGCCTGGACACTTTGCTTTTTTTTGGGTGATCTATAATTATAAAAATATCTATTAACTTCACCTCAACATTATAGTTTATAAAGATGGGTCTGTAGAAACCTCTTGGTTAGACAAAAAAAAAAAAAAGCAAACGAAGATGAAGATGAGTTAGGTTATAGGATCCAGATCCTATACTGGCATTAAAACTTCAAAAATTAAGCAAAACATAGGCTCCAAATTAAATTACACAACTAACGTAATTTGATTGGTTCAAAAATATCACATGGCTTGTCGTCGACTACATCCGCACGTCTGACCTTAATTTGATCAGATCAAAGGTACAGTTGCACCAAAATTTTAAAACATTTTCTAGAGCCTATCACGTGTCTTATATTTCTTATATAAACAACAAACAATCAAGAAACAAGGAGTGGGAGGGAAAATCAGCCGAAAAAGCTACACGCTACGTGACGACATCATAAAATAACTTTCAACTGAAGTCCAGACTATAAGTTAAAAATCCTTTTTAACATAACCACAGTCTATTTCCTTCATTCAGTGCAAACTATACTCACGTCGGCAAACAACGAAGCGACAGACACCCAAACGTCAAACACAACGTAAGTCACATATACATACGCTTTTCCCACAAACTTTGAACTGTTTATTTTGAATACAAACAATATTACATTGAACTGATTTTTTTCAAATTCACGCAATAACTTGCAATCTATCAAACTGAAACATTACCTCACACAAAAATCTAAAAAGACAAGTTTATTTCATTTTAAACTACATTTATAAATATTGTCTTGTATATTTGTTATATAAAAATCTATTTATTTGTACAATTTCTCTTGTCTGAATTTTCTTGTTTCGTTTTGTTATTATTTTGTGGCATTGTGTATAATATAAATTAGTGAGGGCAATTGACCCCCACCCAAGACAAAAAGTCTTCAATAATTCTTAGTGCTTCTAGAAATTATTAGTTTTTGAGTTTGGTTTCCTCACTTTTATCAGTTGAAAAAAACATTATTTTACTGTGCCCCTCCCAGATTTTTTTTTTGTGTGTGTGTTTGCTTTAACCCAACGTTTGTTTCAAAAGTAACATTTGTTCTTTTACAGTTCGGAAGTGATAATATCCTCTTTAGACGCTATAAACTGTATTTATCGGGTTTTGCATTATTCGATGAATTTCACTAAATATTTTTATGCATATTTACTTTTCATTTTATTTTATTTGTCTTCAAGTAGAAATAGGACGGTCTCTTAAATTATTAGAAATAGCCCTGAGTAATGCTTGCATTAATTTCTAAATATTAAAATTTATTTTCCCCTGATTTTTCAAAGCACAAAATAACAGATAAATTGCTGAAATATTTCTGTAAAATGTTTAATTGGTATGTCGATATAAAATCACACAATTTATATGCTAATCATCTTAGTCAGTATCAGAAACAAAGAATTGTAGCAATTATCACGAAATATTTTTTATATTAATTAAAATAATTTAAATGTTTTTGAAGTCTTAATTTTGGTTTTAATTGGAAGAAAACAGTATAAATTTAACCATAAAATCAAAAATACTTTTGCGTATTTTTTGAAAACTTTGGATTACCATTCAAAATGGAATTTGATTAAGCTATGATTAATGTTTGACGGTATAGAAGTACAGGACTCTATGAAAATGAATTTAATACGAACATAACTGAATATCTGAAAAATGTTATGTAAAATATAGTAAAAAAACAAATTTGTTTACAGCGGGTGTCAATGGTAAATTTGCTACTGTGTCAGCTTTCCTTACCATTGGAAGGTCGCTTAAATTTCAGAAATCTCTCGTGACCGCTGAGGTATGGAATACCAGAATGACCAAACATGAAATAACCTATCATGGTAAAAGTATATTTATAACATCAAAACACCGTCAAACGACGGATAAAACTCTCGTTATGGAACACGAATATCTTATTCTCTATTTCTCTACATATTGTGTAAAACAAAGTTCTGATAGTATAGAAAAGGCACTCTCTTCTCATCCATCTTTGTCTTCGGTGATTTTAATGCGAACCATGAAACGTGGCTTAAATATTCTTATATTACTGATGGTCTCGGTATTCAGACGTTAACTCTTTCCGTTCGTCAATCTAGTAAAAACCAAGCAACAGACTTCTGTACTTGATGTATTTCTTACCACCTTTCCTCAATCTTGACAAGCTTCGCAATACTACCCTCTTGGTAACTTGGACCACTCTGTGGTAGCTTTTGATATTTCATTCCAATCATCTATTAAACGGGAACCCCCTATTCATAAGACCTCTTTCCATTACCAGCATGTTGATTAGGACTCACTCTGTGATCTTCATGACGCCACGTGGACTGACATCTTTAACCGCCCAATTGAAAATTGAGCTACCGAGGTTTCTTCTTGTATCAAAGCCGGCATGGATGCTTCTCCTCTTCTCAATCTTACTAAGCTTTGCAATACTGCCCTCTTATTATCGGACTACTCTGTGGCAGCTATTAATATTTCATTCCAATCATCAAACAGAAACCCATATCCATAAAACCTCGTTCCGTTAACCAGCATGGTGATTGGGACTCACCCCGTGATTTTCTTCGTGACGCCCCTTGGACTGATATTTTTATCCTCCCAATTGAAAATTGGGCCACTGAGGTTTCTTGGGTCAAAGCCGGCATGGAAGCTTTCATCCCTTCCTGTAAATACCAAGTAAATCGTCAATCCTCTCCATGGTTCACAATAGTATGCTCAGCCGCTATAGTACACAGAAACCACTAATTTTGACTATACCAACATGAATGTTCTCGTCATAACAGGTGTCTATTCGTTACTACTAAAAAGTACAGATGTTGCCGGTATTCAGACATTAAATTTTTCCATTGCCCAATCCTTTATTCAAATCGTGAACTTCCATACTTGTTTTCCTAGTAAATCCTAGCAATAGGCTTCTCTACTTGATTTATTTCTTACCTCCTCTTCTCACTCTTGCCAAGCTTCGCAATACTGCCCTCCAGTTATCGGACTACTCTGTGGTAGCTATTAATATTTCGTTCTAATCATCTATTAAACAGGAAACTCATATCCATAAGACCTCGTTCCGTTACCAGCATGCTGATTGGGACTCAATCTGTGATTTTTTTCGTGACGCCCCCTTCCTGGACTGACATCTTTAACCTCCCAATTGAAAATTGCGCACCTGAGGTTTCTTTTTGGGTCAAAGCCGGCATGGATGCTTCTCCTCTCCTCAATCTTGACAAACTTTGCAATACTACTCTCTTGTTATCGGACTATTCTGTGGTAGCTTTTGATATTTCATCCCAATCATCTATTAAACAGGAAACCCCTATCCATAAGACCTCTTTCCATTACCATCATGCTGATTAGGACTTACTCTGTGATCTTCTTCATGACGCCCCCTGGACTGACGTCTTTAACCTCCCAATTGAAAATTGTGCTACTGAAGTTTCTTCTTGGGTCAAAGCTGGCATGGATGCTTCTCCTCTCCCCAATCTTGCCAAGCCTCGCAATACTGCCCTCTTGGTAACTTGGACCACTCTGTGTTAGCTTTTGATACTTCGTTCCAATCATCAATTAAACAGGAAACCCATATCCATGGAACCTCGTTCCGTTACCAGCATGCTGACTGGGACTCAATCCGTGATTTTCTTCGAGACGCCCCCCTCCTAGACTGATATTTTAACCTTCAAAGTGAGAATATCTACCTTCTTCCCGATTATTCTTCTTTTGTTCTCACCCTTTAGTAATGTTTCTGTTCATAATTCTTTCACACCCAGTAATCCTCTGTGTCTTAGTGGCTTTACTGCCTTATGTGAGGCGAACCCAATTTAAAACAAAACAAAAGAATAATGTGCAGTACATATATAATAAGGGAAAATATCGTGGAGTAATGGTTTGTAAGTTGGTCTCACAGCTTGTGTAGTGAGTGTTGGTTTACATCACATTGCTTGCCAGGGGACTAATTTTAACGCCTGATAGGTGGTGTTATATAAAGCAGTATAAAAGTAAACGACACAAACTCTCTTATCAATCACAGGATGCCGTAGTGACAAGACGTGTCTTTTTTCCCTTCCGTGTGTGTGTGTGGAGGTCTTAGTTTATTGCGGACTACGTCGGATACACTATCTCTTGTTAAAAAACACTAAGGGGACCACAATAATATCTCTACTTCAACCTTTCACATAAATATACACGTCTTTTCAAGAAAATATTTCACTTTAACAAACTGAAATTTCGTAACAAACTGGTAACCTAATGTCATTAAAAATTTTCAAATAAATATATTAACAGTCATTTTCTCATTCAAAGAAAACGGTTAGTAGTTTGTTGAAGAACTGAATTTCTCCTTTTGTCTGAGCTAACCACCCATAAATAATACCAAACATTTGAAAAAAATCACTTTACCAATTAAGCATTATATATTAATAACAAAGCATATACACACGTATGATTGTGTTCATATGCGCGCGTTTGTACATATATGTGCATGTATATGCATACATATATATACATGTATATGTGTGTGGGCGCGTAAATGTATGAATGTAAGCATATGCATACAAATTCAAACCTTATATAAAAAATTAATTATAAACCTAATCTCGTATAATTAACGTCCTAATACTTAAGATATAACCAAATCAAACAAGAAAACGAAATAATAACCAAGTGAAAACATATTTACGTTATCTTTTAAGTATTAGTAAAAAAAATATTTATGCAAACAATTAAATACGATTTTCCAAACTGAAGAAAATATTAAAACTCTCAAGAATTAACAAGAACAGTAAATATCTGGAAAAATTATGTCAAAATCCCAAAACAGAGATTATAAAAGAGTAAAAGTATAAGCCAATAAGGAGAGAATACAAGAAAAGGCCATGAAAAGGAGAAATAACAACAACATTCTACACGTACGCACATACACGCAGGCGGACGCATGAAAGCATCACACCCATGCACACACACACACACACACACACACACACACACACGCACACTATGAAAGGAAAAATCGAACTTGCACCAATGAAAAGGGCACATATAAAAGAAAATAAAAGAAGAAAAATATAAACAGTCAATTGCTGATAACTTCAGACGAGCGGACGGAGTGATTGCTGGAGGGCCCGTTTACGAAACTCTGGAGTTGGGATACTGAAGATAACACCAATCAGCTAAGTGACAAATTTTATATTTGTATTAATTCTATAGGCTTTGTGTACAACATCACACAAATCCACACACACACACACACACATACATTTTTTAAAGGATTTTTTATCTGACATTACATATATATAACCGTGTATCCGTTGATGTCCCTGTTTTTATTTTATTTAACAATTAAATTAATAAATTAATAACAATTTTTCAATTTCAACCGGTTGTCATTAATTTCACTGTTTAATAAAAACAAGGATACAACTTAAACAGGTCTACCCACTAATAAAATAACGTTTATAATATATATATATATATATACATAATGTATGCTATATATATATATATTAAGGCATTAAAAAACTAGAAATGTTGTATTGCAGGCCATGATAAGTTTAAAATAAAACACACACAGTCGACCGGTTTCGTCCCCTCTCGTCAGAACTGTTAACGGGGAATTTAGATTATGAGGAAAAAGAAAAAAGTCTGTCATGGGTGACATGAATGAATGGACAGGAAGGAAGGAAAAAAAAAAATAAAAAAAAATAAAAATAAAAATTATACCAACCAAGCTGCTAGATGTGTTCAGAACATCTGTAGTCCAAGCAAACAATCTCTTTTGTTAACGGAGATTTAGATTATGAGCGAAATGTTAAAAAGTCTGTCATTTGTGACGAAAAGACCTGAAAAAGTCTTCGTTGAACCATTATATATATATATATATATATATATATATATATATATATATGTATATATATTTTTCTTAAGTTATGAAAAACCCTTGGGTCCTGTTTTGGGTAATCCCAAGGAGGATGAAATCCTATAAAGCAATTTAAAAATATCTGCCCGACCTAATATTTAAAAGAAAAAACAGATGTTTTATGTACCATTTTTTGTTTATTTCAAATGAATCGAAAAATCAATTTTTTTCCTCATCAATGGAACTTCATCCTGCCCTGAAATTAAATGTAAAAAAGGTCAATGGTTTCATTTCAAACATTTAGATGTTCTTGTTCAAAGAACTCCTTCCTTTTTATTATCTGTATATATATATATATATTTATATACTATATATATATATATATATAAATATATAAAGATTAATTTGACACAAAGACAAAATTAGGCGTTAAGGTTGAGACTGGTCAATGAAACATGAAATCAGTTGTTTTAACTGAGAATCCAGGTAACTGTAATCCGTTAGATGTGCAGTTGGTGTATTCGAATGGCACCGAATTGTTAAAATCAAACCCGAGTTCAATTGGTAAATGTCGTTATATTCGTTTGCGCGTTACTCTTAAGAATCCTTCCCAAATATTGGTTAATTATTGAGACTTGTTTTTCATCAGCCGAACGCCGATTGTTATTTCCAAACTAAAATATTCCATTTCGTATAAAATATTTATATTTCGCTGTTAAAAACTACCTGCAAAAGTAGTTGATATGCCACTACAAAACAACCAATCAAATTAAACTATACCCAACTGCAATAAAACAAATGTTGTTTTTTAAAGCAATCATCATAAAAGAGAGATTTTGGTGACGGATTTGCGTGTGGATAGCTCTGTGTTAAATAATTTCATTCAAAATCATACAATGCATGATTTGGTTTGTTATGTAGCAGAAATTAAAGATAAAAGCCCTTCTGTGATTTGAATATAAAAGACCTATGTTTTTGCATAGAAAACAATGTTTGTAAACTATACCAGGGTGAATATTAAATGACCTGAAACAAATCTATGTTGGTAAATTGAAGTTCCGAAGGATGACAATATGAAAAGAAAATTAATCCGAACAATGTTTTAATGGTTTTATTTTTGTTATCATACGAATTTTCTTTTTTTTTGTATATATCAGAAACGACTACAGAAAGAAAGATCAAGAAGGATTTTCATGCTTGTCCAGCAAAAAATATTACCTCGACATAATAATGGTTGTCACATTCAATGTATAGAATGCGTATACAAATGTGACAACCATTATGGAACCAATAATGACTGGTTGTTCATTTTCGAATCCACTCATCTGCTAGTCTGGTTAGCCAATCTTGTATATTGTTTTTTTTTAAATAAATGAGGGTATCCTTAGTCAATATTTTATAAAAGTTTCTGTGGGTCTGTTGGGATTTTTTTTCAATTTCCTATCTTAGAAATCCAATAGAAATTACAAAAAAAAAAAAAGAAGGTTTTTATAAATCGAGATATTTTGACAAATGAAACAATTGCATTTAGAAGCAAACAATACTTTTTTATCTGTTTTAGAGATGCTACAAAGAAAGATTTGGAAAATAGATAAAAAAGACTAAGAGAGTGTGTTTGAGAATGTAACAGAAACACAAAAAAGCGTGTGTGTATCTATGAGTGCGTCTGTGTGTGAGTTTGTGTCGAAGACAAAAAAGGGAGAAGAAAAAAAATCAGACAAGGTAGGTAATTGCTATTCTGGTCGGAGAGCACTTGTTTACGCTATGATTACATATATTAAACTCTTCCCTACTTTTCAAATATTACGTAATATTTATCGAAATCAGACTTAACACATATACGCTCTCTGTCTTTCTCTCAGACACACATATTTTAGTGAATACACATATTTCAGTAGACGCTCCGTATATATTGAACAATATTAATTTCGTTTACCAGAAATCCTTTAAAAAAAAAGGTGTCCTCTGGCAGGATTCAAACCTGCGACCCTCTTTGCAGGAGAAACAAGAGATTGATCCTGTGTGCTTTAATTGTTAGGCTCGAAGATATCTGCAATCAAGCACTCTCGATCGTATAAATTTCTCGAAATTGCATATTGTTGTGGCCTTAAGGACCAGAAATAATGAGACAAAGAGAGGAATTGAATTAAACAAATATATTAACAGAAACAGTAATACAAACCTATACAAACGAGAGTGTTACAGCAAGAATGTTCGGTCCAGAGCTGACTGCTGGAAACTTCCCCTCTCAAAAAAGGCAGTACCTGCTCCTATTTATAGCTGGGAGAGTCCATGTGCATGGGTAAATTACCATAACACATATATAGTCAGTTTCCAAGACGAAATGTAAAAAATGTCTTATACAGGAATCCACTAAAAAAAAATTAAAGTAATAAAATATGTCGGTTTAAAAGATAAAAAACAAATTTCAAAATATATATATATATATATATATATATATATATATATATATCATATATATTTATATATATATATATATATATATATATATATATATATATATATATATATATATATATATATATATATATATATATATATATATATATATATATATATATATATATATATATATATATATATATATATATATATTTAGATATAATTGTTTGAACGTCCGCATTCGACCATGAGACCCGCGTTCGAATCTCATCATGGTTGATTTGTCAGGAAGGCAACTTTCTGATGTTATAGAAATGGAAGGGTCGATCCCAGCGTGCGACACCTTTGGAAAGTGCCTGAAAACCATGCCAAAGCCCTGTGAGTGAAATCGGGTAAACGTAACCCGTGAGGGCCGTCGATAACTCTGCTAGCACAAATTCACAAATCATCGTGGCCAAAGCCGATAGCGTGCCGGCCTTGATCACGCTAGATAACACGCTCTTTCACAGAAACTCTAAGGTCTGCTCAGTATAGTTACAATATAAACCACAGGTCTGCAATAAAGATTTACTACCTGCCCTAGTAGACGGTATCCTCGAATACGAGTGACCATATATATATATATATATATATATATATATATATATATATATATATATATATATATCTGCATTTTCTCTCTCAGTCTTTTTTATATATACTTTCATGGCAATTTTCCAAGAGCTGCATTCGCTGGTTCCCAGACTTCATGAATTCAAGCACCCTACAAGGCTGGCATCCTGCATCTCACCCTTTCACTGTCAAACTTTAAAATGCAGCCGTCTCTTCTACTCCAATAGCTTCATATCTCACACCTATCGCCAGTGGAACTCCTTCCCTATTCCAGTTTCCCTGTGAGCTATAATCTCCAACTATTCAACTGTAATGTCAATCGATATCTCCAGTTGCTTTGATCTATCCACTATCCTTCTCCTCAGCCTTTCCTCTATCACTCCTATCTGCTCTTGCTCCAAATCTTCTGCGTCCTAGTGGCTTCCCGCCTTGCTTCGGGTGAAACGCTTAATATATATATATATATATATATATATATATATATATAAATATATGACCTCGATAAAACATTTTTCAGACGCAAAGTATCGGACGACGTCAAGGCACTTGTCAAGAATCCAGAAATGAAGTAACTGCTGAATTATTTTAAAATTATTATTAAGATAAATATTCGTAAGACGGAGATTTGCCTCATATTTTATTATTTAGAAACTGAAATATTTTGAAAAATTCGTCTGAAAATACGACTTTTAAGGTGGTTAATATCTACCGGGTGAAAAAAATGGCGCCAGGAGATAGGGCTTAAAAAGTGTAAGTGTGAAGTACTTTACCAGAGTTTAACCAAATGGAAGAGGATTTAACACTCAAGAAATTCAAATGAAGTCTTACCTAAAAAGAAAAAAAACAAAGAAAATATATTAATAAGAATATTATTCCTATGAACTGTTACATTAACTCGAGACAACGCGAGTAAAAATAATTAAATCAAAATTGTAAATTCATACGAATCAGGTCAATACGAGAGAGCAAAGTTTAGGTGTTTGGACAAAAAATATAACTTGTATTTTATTTTATTACCAGAAGCATTCAAAACATATCCTTGGGACTTACTTTTAGTAATTTTCCTAACAAATTTAATATTACTGTCAATGAAATTGTCAGTGTTGAATCAGACCAAGAAAGATTAGTATTAAAAATTGCTCAAACACACGTGAAAAA
>CAHIKZ030002119.1:417500-437814 GCA_903632075.3 Acanthosepion pharaonis | reverse complement strand
TTACAACACACACCATTTAAATTATAGTCTCTATTGATCAGGAATTAATACCATCATGTGAAATATTTATCCAATCAATGAAAACTAAAACATTATTTCTTGAGCCAACGTTTGGGAATTTTTATAAAAACCGACAGATTTCCAAAGAAGAGATATGTGACTACCTCCTAACGTGCTGAAAGAAATATATTTCGGTAACTTCAAACGAATCGTCTCCAACAACAGCATTGCCTGCCTATCCCCGACTTCAAACGAATCATCTCCATCAACAACAACAAATTCGGTTATTGAATTTTCGCTTCTAGTCAAAGTCTTTTCTAAACTACATTTTTTTTATGGTGGACCAACTATTTAAAAATTTAATTCAACGAAAGACTATTTTTATTACTTTTTGACTTTTTTGAAGAGTTTGTAAATGTTTGTAAATGCAAATGATTTATTTAACTGATATAACTGTCTTCTTTATTTTTATTTTTATTATTGTTTGGAATTCAGTCTTTCAGATGTTTAATGTAAAAAAAATGAAGACATAATTTCCTACAGATAAGCTATTCTCACAAGTACTAACTAAAACTATTTGAAAGGAATATCGGAGTTTTAGGAGTGGCTACTAAAGAGTAGACCATCTGCTAACCATAGATAAATTGATTGATAAAACAACAGAATACAATAAACCACTTTGTTTAGTTTTTCTTGGTGATGAGTTTTTCTCTTTGTTCCTTTTCGAGATGCGGTGACTAAACATATCAATGCAAATTTCCTGTTTGTTATTGTGGATTCCGGGATGAAATCCGGTACCAAGAAATAACTAACGCCAAAGAAAATATATAGGAAAATAAATGTATTAATGTAATAATACAAACTGATAATGCAGGTTAGTAGTTCCAGGAATGCGGGTGGGTAGCAAAACACACATATATATATACAGTATTTGGTATCGACGTATCACTGTATGACTTCTTACTGCGTCTACGTTCTTGCTCACCGTGACTCTTGCTGGCTACGTTCGTTCTGTCTGTCTGTCTGTCAGTTCTTCTCGTTCTTCTTCGTTCTTCCCCGGGTATTCACTAGCAGTAGTATATGTATACCCTGGGTGAGTCCATTTGTGTAAAAAAAAAGGGAGAATCCCTCAACAGTTATAAAGATGTGCGCTGATAGAGAAGATAAAAATACATAGTTTTTAAAAAAATCAAGAACAAAGAAAATATAATACAGGCTATCTTTCTGTGATAAAAAACAAAATAAAATTTTGATGACTTATACCATATCTTTTGAAAAGTATAATTATTCAGACAGTGAAAAATGAAAAAAATTTTGATAAAAGTGCCTGGTTAATTTATTATTAGGTTAAGCATAGTTTAAATTTAAAATAAAAAAAATGAAAAAAGGTGTTAAAATATATTTTAAATCAAAAATTGTTTACTCTAAGTCATTATTATTAAATGATGAATTCAGCTTTTGAGAATTTTCTGCTTTTACAAATAATCATCTATGTAAAGATGTAAAGACATAGAGTCCGTCTCTACAAATATATTTATATAGATTCATTCTTAAAAATGTATACAAAAACATATGCATAGTCAAAAGTAACATTACTTATCATCTTTAGCCCAATGTCAAAAGATTAAAAGATAAAATTACCCTTTCAAAATAACAGTTCTTTGTGAACTCTAAATTATTTTATTGGAATACGTGATCCATTCCTTTGTACAGTAATGAAGCCTCTGTACAACTTCCAAGAGCACTCGAAGGAGGGTTACAGAATAAGAGGCACAATTTATGGGTTATGTGGAGAAACTAAGTAATAAAAACAAAGTATAATCTCTCATAGTAAACTTTTTTCTCAAATTGAAAAAAGAAGATATTAAACTTAATCATTGATTGAAAATCAAATCTATTTCACCAACATATAGAGTTGACAGTGTCATTTATATAAAGCTCTCAACCAACATCAATATAACCAACAAAGCCATAAACAGGTTACAAAAAAAGAAATGCAGATGACTCAGTGTTGATAGCAGACACGGAAAGGAAACTACAAGAACTCCTGCAGTAAAAAAAAAAAAAAAACTACTTGGCGATCTTGAGTGAATGGATGGCGGAGCAGGGTTAGAAAAAAGAAAAAAAAATATTAAGAGCTACAAAAGACAGCAAATTGTGAAGTGCCATGATTGCCAACGTCCTGAATGGACTTGGTACAAATAAGAAGTATTCCTCATAATCTTCATATTCTGTAAAATAAAGCATTTTATAATTATTATTAGCAAAATTTAAAATTTATTCCTAAAACTGCTTATTGCAATTACATAAATTCCATGTATGATATATATATCACCAAGTACAATAATTCCTTGTAATATTAGTTAATTCTTCTACAAATTCTGTAGAAAACTCTGTTGAAAGAAATATAGCAGATATACATTTATTTATTCTTTCTTACCAGTCTCTGCATAAATACATGTGAAGATTTCACGGTTTTTCCTATTTGAATGTTCTGATGAATTTTAATTATTTAGTTAATGATTGAATAAACTCATGACGAGTTCTATAACAATAAAATATCCGTAGAAATTCCCGAATCACATTGTTAAATATTTGAGCTAAACAACTTTAATAAAATATTGCAATAACAATCAATTATGAATGACGGGCATTATTTTAAGAAATAAGGAAATACGAATGAAAGATTTGAAATTGAAATCTTTTTCTATTTTACTGAAACAGAAGTCAAACAATTCTATTTTCTCTTCATTATTTCTTTTATTCATTTTCTCACTAAAACCGAGTGGTGTCTCTTCCCCACCCCGCATATGATCAAAACAGAATAGTTCATTATTTATGAAGTATTGGCAGGGCATCTCGGTCGTGCGAACTAACGAAGGGAGGGACAAGTACAATTATTATACAGATAATATTCCATCAGTTGATATGGATATTTTTTTATTATTTAAAGAATATTTGGAAAGAATATTTTCCCAATATCTTTGTATATTTCTTTATTGAAGGACATCAAGTTTTCGAAAATAAAATCCTAGACTGGTATACCTTTCGAAAGAATAAGTAAAATCTTTAAAGCTATCGGATTATTAAACAGATATAATAAAAAATTAAATAGAAAAATCCCTAAAAAATATCATAGAATTCATTTGTGATTTTTTTTTGTTACAGACAATAGATCTAGAAAATAAATTTAAAAAAATAAAAAATAAATCTCTAAAAAATCTCAAAGACTCTTTTTATTTTTTTGTTTCAGGCAATAGATGTATTCTAGAATATACATTAAAAAAAATAAAAATAAAGAAAAAGGTCGAAAAAAGTCATTTTAGTTTTTTTTTTTTAGTTTTGCCATCCGTATGGACATGTTTTTAGGTCCGATTTTTTATTTTTACATTCTTTAAGACCTTATCTTTAAAAAGTGTAGACCAAAACCTCAAAATAACCTACCTCAAATGAAATCGGGTGGAGAAGGAGCAAACACGCAACAAACAATTTCCCTCTAAAATTTTGAAGAGAAATTGCTTTATGTCGTAAATGCCAAAAATTTATTAAGAATTAATAATTAGATAAAGATTTTCTAAAAACGGCGTGCTTTTACAGCCCTCTCCCACCAAAAAAAGTAAGAGAGCAACATACAACATTTTTAACAACATTTTAAATGCAAATATTTTCGATTTCGCTTGAAATTTAGAAATAATATACCAATAGTTTTTCCCATTCTTACAGCTTTCGATTGGGAGAAAAAACAACCATAAAATTAAGTTTATTTTTCACAGTTACTTACATTTTTTTTTTCATTAAGATGTCAAATTTTCTACCAATTACCATCAGCTTTATTTATTACAATTAGTGTTAAATTATAATTTAATCTTTTAAAGAGATAAGACCAAGAAAATTTTAGTTTAAAATAAATTTGTCATTCTTAATTTTTAAAAACGGAAATTATAGTAGAATTGAAAAATATGAATGAATAATTGATCTGTAGTTTAATTCATGGGTTCTGTGTAGCGATGCCATTTCAAGCTTATAAATAACAGTTATTGGCGTAAATTCAATTCTTCGTTGTATGAAGACGTTGATCACAAGAAAACAAACATATGCACCCTGCATATGTTTGGTTTCTGGTCATGATGATATAGATTTACACACAGTAGATTTGAATTTGTAACATGGCAGACTTTTTCATTCTTTCGTTGAATCCGCTGAACGGGACTGGAGTTTTGCTTAATAAAATACAGCAGTAGGCCGTCAGATATCTCAAGTCTTTCCATATCTGAATCCGTATTTTGCTGCTGGGACAGGCCTTAAATCAGCATTTCTTGGGCGAATTTGTGTCATATGATGTCACTGATCACGCCAATCTTTGTTGTTAACGCAATCGGTTCATTTAAATAAACGGTTGGTCTGCCTGTGAGAGTGGAAGAAGACATTAATTTGTTAAGTAACTCTGGCTCTGATCTGTCATGTAACGTTAAGACTGCTTCTTTAAGTTTGTAATAGTCTCCCGACTGTAAAATAGTAGGTTATAGCTGTCACACAGTCTCCAGAGGTAATACAGCCAACATGTGATAAAACTGCTGTATGGGGCTTATCCTCATTATGCTGAACCCTGCCTTCATAATTTAGAACCATGAAATCACATTGAATTCAATGAACATGGGTGGTTTAATTGATTCGCCGACCTCTGTTTGTTGTCAGGCACGTTTACTTGTTATGAATTCAGTACGAATAGGTATGTGTTTCTTCGCACGTCCAGGGTCGCCAAATTATAGTG
This sequence comes from Acanthosepion pharaonis, assembly GCA_903632075.3. Lineage (NCBI taxonomy): Eukaryota > Metazoa > Mollusca > Cephalopoda > Sepiida > Sepiidae > Acanthosepion > Acanthosepion pharaonis. Next base: position 433,043 of record CAHIKZ030002119.1, on the reverse strand, counting down.
ACGCAGGACTTCGGGGTTAAAATGAACAGTTGGTTTACCCACGACAAGAAGTTTAATGGAGGATGGTAAATGACGAGGAAACACTCGGGTAACTTTAACAAGTTAAGAGATTTATGATCTTGAGGTCGTGACAGTAGCTCGTTTCAGGAAAATAAATCAGACATTTTTAAAGTTTGCAAATTGTCATGAAAAGGATATGTTCATACAACAGAATAAATGATCTGACACAAAATAATGTTGAAAAATATTTAAAACAAAGGTAAGAGAGTTCGTTGTTCACAGAAGGGACATATGGTTGCATCATCCAAAAGTAGACAGAAAGAAATAGTTTGAAATACTTAGCTTTCTTGGATTGTTGAGATGAAGTTCTTTGAAATGCCAAGTACTTGGTTAAGGCTGATAATATAATTGGCGAGTAAATTAACACTGGCAAAAATCTGATCGGTGGACGCGTGGATAGAGATGAAGCATTTCCCATGACTTCTGACATTATTCTCTTGTTGATTTAATTGTTTTCCCTCATTTTATATAAAAAGGTATTTCTTATAGGCTCGCTATTTTCTTTTATTTCTTTTTCTATGCTCAATGGTTAATTCATGTCAAAACAAGATTTTCATTTTTCCTAAGAAAATGTCACATAGGCTCTCGAATTTCTTTCCGTTTTTTTCCTCGGTTCACCTGAATTTAAAGAGAGTGGGTAAAAAGATTTGTTATTATATCTACAGTTATAATTAATTTCATTTCTCAATAAATTATTAAGTGATTTTTTCCAAAATTGTTCTTTTTTATTTCTAAATAATAACGTCATTTAAAAGTGGTAAATGTGTATTTTTTTAATTGAAATGCTATAAAAATTATTTGTAAGTTATGAAAACATTTACAAAAATATAAGGAAAATGTAAAAAAATGGCGAGCTGAAGAACTAAGTCGTCTATATGTAAACTTGAAAATATTTCTTATTCGCACAAATTGCGTATTAAAGAAAAAAAAAAAGATGTAAAAAAGAAACAACTCTCAAAGAAATTCACCGATTTTTTAAGGGTTGAAGTAATATTTTTAAGTCATACACTCATAGATCACTTAAGCGCACGTCTATAAATTTTCTTTTAAGTAAATTTCTAATCAGCCAATGACGTGGAAGCAATTTTAATGGATATAAGCCATTAAAAAGTGTCATTGCGATCTGCTAAATTTGTTTTCATGCATTAGTATCGGAAAGAAAAAAGATTTAAATGGTTTTAAACGCACCAGACGGCATGACTTGAATATTTCAAAAACCTACTTGGGAACTGATGATATCCGGAAGATCATTGATAAAGATCAGAAACAGCATAGGACCCAGGATAGAGCTTTGGCGGGCGCCCACGTTCGTGTGAAAGGATATGGAAACGAGCCAATTCAAAATGACATTCATTTCATGATTTGATAGGAACGATTGTATTTAAACCAAAGAATCTCCCAGTAATAACGTAGATCTGAAGCATACGAAGAAAACCAGCTTTCCAAACCCTGTGAAACGCCTTCGAGATAACCAGAACCACAGCTCGTGTTATGCTGTTATTACTCAGTGATGGCCGTTAACTCATCAACTGTAGACCTGGCGAAATGAAAGCCATATTGTTTGTTAGAGAGTAGGTCATGGGAAGTAAGATACATAACCACAGCCTTGGTGATAGGCTCGAATACTTTGCTGGAAAGCGATAACAGACGAATAGGGCGATATATAGAAGAGTCAGGTGGTTCTCCAGAGTTCGTAAAAACGTGAACTACAGAGGAGGGCTTCCAATAAGCTGGAAATCAGGAAGCAGCTAGGCAATGCTTGTAGAATTTGGAGACAACTAGAGCTAACTCAGGAGCACATTTATTTAGGACGATATCTGGAATCCTTTCACCACCAAGGGACATCATGAAAGAATTTGCGAAACAAGTCCAACTCAGCTCGTTGATAACAGAATGATGATCTGTTGGTAGAGTGGTTCTTGACTGGATGGGGAACGGAGATTTTTACAGACACTGCCGTATGATGAGTTGCCAAGATGGCAGTGCTTGCATGGACACCATTCCATACGTGACATGGTACTGTAAGAATCCTGATATTATGCGAATGTTAACCAGAGCAGCCTCGCTAGACACTAAGCAGAAGTTCCGGCTCCTAACTATCAGTCGGGAAGTAGCAACCAGAAAACTGCCAACCCGGTACTCTCAGTATGAAGAAACTTCGATAATATCCACCCATATTAAAAAAAATCATAATTGCATCAATTATGGACATTTAAGAATATTTGTAGAGAGCCATAATTTATACCAACGGCTTTCCATATTTCATACTTCCACAATTCACTCTCGTGTGGTCATGTGTGACGTCATAAGATGAGGTGCAATTTTCGCTTCTAGCGTCTTATATGCGCGTGTTTATCGTTGCTTAGAAATCATCTATGTAAACATTGACAGACTATCATCACTGTCTTGTCCGTATATTGTTTAATATGTTGTAACTGACATCTTTGATAATGGCTTAAGTAAGCCGAAAGCTTAGATTGTATTAAAAAAATATGGATCACTATTGTGAGTTTTTTTCTTCTTTCAACGGTAATGTTATTAAACTTATCAGATGTTACGGAAAAAATTTACATAAAATAAATAATAGACAACACTTGTTTATATTATTTAATGAAACGTGTATGAATGAAAAGATGCTGCCTAAATACACACACACAATATATATATATATATATATATATATATATATATATATATATATATATATATATATATATCGAAATGTGTATGTGTTGTGTCTATATACATTTCTGTTTAAAATGTTGTAAATTCTGCGTTTCTGAGTCGTACATAAAGTTTTGCCCTTGGAAACCATCAAAATTGCTAAAATCCAAAATTCTTAGCTGAGTTCCATCACATCTGGTTTTCTCTTGCAAATGCCTATGGGTCAGTGAAGTACATGATAGAAAAGACAATGAAGATTTTTATATTTTAGAGGCCACATTAAATGTACATATATGAAAAAATAAATGAGGATTATTCTATTCTATATCAAAAACTATCAAACACCAATGACAAAAATATTACAGATTCAATCTTCAGTGGGAAAAGTGATGCTAAACATTTATTCGGAACCTAATGCTGGAAGATTACCTGAAAAAGAGGTGTACAATCAACAGTGCAAAATACAGTGCTTTGCTAGCCAACAATCTGAAGCCAGCAATTCACACCAAACACTAAAGCCTATTGTCAAAGAAAGTTGTTGCATGACAATGCATGCCCACATATGGCTGGTCAAACTCAGTCAGTTATGTGCCATGCGTGACACACGCTTAGGCGATCATGTATCTTTTAATACATGACTGACGAGGCAGATTTTTCCCGCAGTAGGTTGCCATTTCTTTCTGCGGTAAACTAGTTACCAACCATAGCTATAGAACCGGGTCCGTCCTGCTATTTACCCATAACTGGGGGGGGGAGAAGAAGATTCATAACTTTCCCAAGGGTATTAGCACGTAAGTGAATGTAATGGATTCGACAGGAATTCGAACTCGGCTCTCTGATTGCTAGTCAAACTACTGAATCCATTAAGCAAGTGGATTTTGAGATGCTAGCGCGCTCTGCCTACCGCCAAGATCTCATGACTTTCAACTATCAGCTCTTTGGACCATTCAAATATTCTTTACATGGTTGTCGATTTCTTATGGATAAAGACGTACAGGAAACAAAAACCCTATTCTTGGAGGGAATACTCAAGGCGTTGGAAGGATGGATCAAGTGCATCAAAAAGCAACTACTCCTGCTTTTGGGTAAACAAATTAAAAAACCAAGAGTACAGATATTATTTTTACTTTCTCTTGTAGAAGAGTGTACTTAATAAAGTGACCAGTGATTTTATATATATATATATATATATATATATATATATATATATGTAAATATGTATGTGTTGTGTCTATATACATTTCTGTCTAAAAACAAAAATTAATTGAGTTTCAACAGATCTGGGTTGCTCTTGCAAATATCTATAGGTTAGTGAAGCACATGATGAAAGATTGTTTAAATGCTACAATCTACTTTGGCATTGTGGCTGAGCACGTGTATCAGTTCATAACTAGGATGCACATATTCCCTGGTGGCCACTTCCATTAAGACAACACACTGTAACGCAAATTAAAAGAAATGCTAGTTTGGTTCATGGAACATTTGTTTTGTGTGTTAAATGGCCTCCACACTCATTGGGTCTCAATTCCATGAAGCACATTTGGAATGTAGTAGAAAGTGAGATTCAAATACTGAATTTGCACCCAATATAGAAGACGTGAGGCAGTTCTAAAGGCAAAAGAGTTTATATAATAAAGTGTCTGGTGAATATATATATATAAAATCGTTTGCTGTGTATAAGTTGGTCAGTAACGAGAATTTGTTGAACTACTCGTGTCATTGTTTTCTAGAGATATCGTCTAGGAAACAGAAGAAATCCTGCAAGAAAGTGTTTCTTCTGAATGAAGGATCTTTTTGTCGACAATGTTGAACAGTTGAGATAAGTAAGCAAAAAATTGTTGTTGTATTAGCGGAATTTTATGAATAGGCACTATTAAGAAGTGAACATCTGTCATTCAAGTTGACGATCGGACCCTTAATCAAAATATTATTAAGTTGATTGTCCTCTTGTCGCACCGAAGCGTTCCATCTGCTAACATCTTCGTACTGGGGTTGGAATTTATGGGAAAATTAAAGAACTTAAACTTTGCTTAATGAACTGAATCTTAAAAAAGGAACGGTAAATAGACAAAGCATAGGTATAAGCAGCTGGGAAATCATTAACACCGACTCAATCTCAATACTGTACTCATTTTGTGTCGTAAGCTGTGAAGTTAGCTCGTAAATTTTCATGTCTTACATGATGGATAATAATAATAATAATAATAATAATAACAACAACAACATTAAAATGTCTGGGGAAGATAAATGTATCTTACCATTAAAATATAGTATTAGTATAAATGTTATTTAGTGACACATTGTTCCTAAGTGAAAATAGATAAGGGCATGTATGTATGTTTGAGAGAAAAACTATATCGACACGTCTATAAAGCTTGCATGCGACTATAATTTGATCTTGCAGCAAACTGAATATATGTTAAAGACAGGGAAAAAGTGAATTAAAGGCTTACTTGGTAGTTGATTTGGCCGTATCTATCGTGAGTGATTTTGCCTCGCCCATAAAAATCTAGAAAAAGTAGAGTTCTAGAAATATTTGTACTCTCATTCCAAGAAGCTGATACTAATTGGTCAGGCAACTTACATTTGTTACCTACCGCCAAACTATCACTTGATGTGTTCTTTATCCTTTGACATAAATTATAAATTATCTCTGAGACAAGAAAAGAAAAGACAATAAAGCTGAAACAAGACAAGAAAAGACAATAAAGCTTTGTAACGTTATTAGTAGCTGAACAGAACTGGTTAATAAAAAAGACCCCACCAAAAAAATCCTATTACTTCATGTCAAATACATCAAGACACAGAAAAGCATATAAACTGCAGAAAATAGTGCACCTGAAACGAAGAAAACTGGAAAATAGTGCCAGTTACAAAATGTCCATTTACAAGTAGTGAAGGAACTAGTTAGTAAGTTTAATTCAGGCAGCAATGATATTAGAGAATCTTGATATATGAAACTGAAAAGAAAAAATCCTTAATGCAATAGACGTTTAAGCAATCTGACAGGGCGATCAGACAGATTCGCAGTTTGTTTTGGCACAACCGGCACTAAGAAGAAATCTTTGTAGAGTCTATGTCAACTTATATAGTATCTAAAAAATGAGGCTTCAACCACTCCATAGAAATATGCTGGTCTACCTTTTAACATGCACAGTTAAGTAATTGAAAAGAATTCTATTAGGTGGCTGTCGGATTTGTGTCTTAGCAGAGTCGCAAACAAAATGGTTTAAAGAGTCAATGTTTCGGTAAATACGTGGATTTGAATTCCACGCAGGGAGAATATATGGCAAAATCACTATCTTGACTGTCAGACGATCGACAAAGAATGTGAAGTTCATTCTTTTCTATGGAGACTGGAAGAAAAATTATCCAGAAAGTCTGAGTGTGGGGCCATACACTATCATCCTAGATGAAATGTTATCATTTATCGCTGTTTCCATTACTAATGGGGGTTTCTTCCTAAGCTTTTATTTAATATAGTGTGGAATTTCAACACTTTCATTATATCATTATTTTCTCTTCGAGTCATATGTGATATCCATTTTACCTGCTGCTATTGTTGAAAGTCCTCAAGCGATGTGGTTTCCGTTATTTGTTAGAGTTCATTGTGATTCTGCTGTGCCAATTCACAGGGTTCGAAGAGAAGTGGTCTTCACCAAGACCCTTTAGTTTCACTCGTTCAAAGCCATTTTTAACAACTGATCTAAGAAAGCAGTTGTATACAGAAGACAGGTTAAATATTCCTGAACGGGTTTTGGCGCCATGCATGACATCCATATGAAAGTCTAATACCATATCCCGAATTTTTTTTAAGATGGATTCAGTGTATGTGCCATGTTTGCTTTCATTCCAATTTCATGTCATAGTTTCATTTTGGAAAGATTTATTTTGCGTTCTTTTTATTGGAACACTTCGTAAGGGGATGATGATTTTCTCTTCCAGATCATTCTTACCCCAACTATGAATACTTATGTCATCGGCATAAGCCCCTTCAGAATCAGTACATTTTCCTCAGAATGTAAAACAGGATCGTTCTTTTCTGTTGGTAGATTCAATTGGGATGTGATATGGAGTGTTTAAATGATCAGTGCACATCTCTTCACACCTGTGTTTGTAAATATACAGGTCATAGTCAATGATAATAATGACATCTCTACATACAGTTATACACACTTTTATTTACCTCATTTTTATTCTTCCTGATTTATCTAGGCAATTTAATAAATTTGTTATTGCTATATATACAAGTTAGTATTTTAACAACTTAACGTTATTTTTTAGTGGATACTCGTATTTGAGTAGACACACTGTTTATTTATTAAACAGTAGAATTATTTATTTTCGCTTACCAGTTTGAATGTTCAAAAGAACATATTAAAAAAAAATTTACGATCTCCATCAAGATACGAACCTGCAACCCTCTGGACAGAGTGAACTAGCTAACACAGCTACAGAGAACCAATTGATTAGGGAAGGCTCAAAATGTACCTTTAGGCGAAACTTTTCCCATCAAAAATCTCGAAATTTTCGTGTCTGCAGCTTCGTATCCAAACGTAAACAAAAAGAATTTTTAAAATGCATTTTTATTAATCCGACTGTTTTGTATCACTTTAAACGTTATTTTTTTTAGTGGATATTCGTATTTGAGTAAGGCACTCCGTTTATTTGTTAAACTAAACAGTATATTTATTTAGATTTGTTCTGTTCTTTGTAGCTTAATAGGGAAGATTTGAATGGTATTGCTGAGATGTGAGTGATGAATCAGATGTAAGTACCAGAATGTAGCCCGTTCTGAAGAATATGTTGGTAGTCTGTTTTTCACGTTGAAGAGAGGGAGAGAGAGAAAGTGAGAAAGTGTGTGTGTGTGTGTGTGTGTGAGAGAGAGAGAGAGAGAGAGAGAAAGTGAGTGAGAGAGAGAGAGAGCAACAATAAATTGATATGGCTGTTAAAAAAATTAGGTGAATTTTTTCAATGCATCTACTTACGTTTTTATTCTAAAAAGACCAATATAGTTGTAGTGGTGGATTTTATTTTAGCAACATAAATATAACACCTAGAAGAGTGTTTTGTAAGTTGCAAATTTATTCAGTTGATACACATAAAATTGATACCGAGTGTCGAAGCATGTTTCCTTGGAACTTTTGAAGCGATCTGTTATGATCGTCATATTTTTTAGATGTTTTAATGTCTCCGGTGTCTTTAATCAATTTCACAGATGTCTTAGTCGTTCTATCAAGTTTTTGAAGCGTCAGTAAGTCAACAGTCATTGAATCAAAATAATCTAACTATTTCCGCCAGGTCTGAGGGCGATTGTGTAATAGTTTTTTTTTTAATTCAGTGTGCCAAAAAGTATTGAAAATAGACCACCCCTGGGTTTAAGTTTTAACTCGCGTTTTCAAACATTGTGTGGTCCGTGTTACGTTCCTGTGTGATGTTGGAATTTAATTTGAGAACAACAATTTCACAAGTTCACATTCTCGCTATTTTTTCTATACTCACTCTAACCTCTTTTTAATTTCAAAACCGGCTCCTAAGGCCTTCATTCTTAACAGAGATAAGAATATATTTTCTAAGGAGAGAGCTGGAAAATAAAAAGGAATTCCACCACTATTATTCTTTCCATGGTGCCATAATGTCTGGGAGAAACCTCACAGCTTCTTCACTTCAACCTGTTTTCAGTACCTTTGAAACCGGCTCCCAGGGCCCTGATTCTTATCAGAGATAAGAATGTTTTCTGACCAATAGAGGGGCCAGGAAATTTGTACAACGATTTTGGAGGGAAAAGTCCCCGATCGATCGGAGCCTACCAAAACTCCATTAATTTGGAGAATCTTGCCTATTTCGACAGTGAGATTTCTGCCCACCATCTGTGAGGTCGACATTAGAGAGCTCCAGCACTTCTTTCACCAAAGAACTATTAAAAAGGGCTGTCAAAAACGAATGTAGGCCCACTATTCAAGACTAATCCAAAGCTGCAACCCTTCACCACTCCTTCTGACGAGCCCACTGGACTTCTGTCGTCGACCAAAAAACTCACTCAGCTACAGGATTCCTTCATTTGCGAACAAATTTCCAACTCTACAAGAACAGTGAGTGTATCTGTCTGAACCTTAATAATATCTAATCGCTTAATGAACTATTTAGGCGCTCAGAGAAATATTTTGAGCAAGCCTTTTTTAAGTTAAGAACATTTTCTCTTTGCCTTTTCTTTCTCTCCTAATCGTCCTTTTATCCCTTTACCTTTTTTTCTGTATATGTTGTAAATAAACCCTTTCTTCTTTTATCGTTACTCACTGAGCAGGAGTTTTTTCTTTATTCGTTCGCGCCTAAAAGAGAGAGTTTGTCCGCTGTAATCTTGCTACTTTTCTCGCGTTTTTTCGCAAATTTTTAAACCTCAACCCAATTTTTAACCTCAACCCTTTGATGCAGGAAAGACTGGATAAATTTCCTAGCAGTGATTTTAGGGTGGATTAAGGAAAATGAGCTGTATTTTTGCGTATGGGATTTTTTTTTTTAGTTGTTGCTGCTTCAAATTTAATTAGAAGAAAATCAGTATATATTTTGGTTAATGAAAAGTCCCATAAGGTCAGTTAAGTTGTGTTTTGTTAGTGTTGGACGTGGTCAGTCATCTTTTCATTGTTGAAATACAGTGACTTGTTTTAATTAGAAAGCCTTGTGTTTATTTTATTTTCGCTTGTTTTTAATTTTTTTTTTTGTCCACAGCTAAAACTTTGAATCGCTGAAGCGTTCAGCTTCCAACATGTTCTGTATGATTTTGTGTGCATGTTCAACAAAATTCTTCCTTCATGTTTCAGTAAATTCTCCTGGATTCGTGAATTTATTTCGACTTGTTTTTAAATTTGATAGCAAGAGACGGAGGGACTGGTTGAATTTTAATGTCTGTCGGCGGTAGAATTAAAAGCAATGGTGAGTTTGTGATGTCGATAGAATCAGTTGTAGAAGAAGGAACAGAGTGAAATGTCAGACGTGAGTGTAACTGAGAGAAAAAGTAAAGTGTTAGCAGCAGTAGAAATGAAGAGAGCATCGCTTGCCTCTGCTGGTCGAACCAAAAGAGGTTAAGAAGTAGATGTGGCTATTTGTACTTTTTCTCTGCACATGTTGTAAATTTGCCTTGCGGTTCTATTTTGCAGTTTGCAATTTTCACGTTCATATCACGTTATTTGTTGTGGATACTTCTAACTCAACTAAAAGAAGTGGCAGACAAAATTTTAATGTGTAAATAACTGGTTGTCATCGTTTGTCAATGTAAAATGAGAAATGAATAAATTTTAATATGATGATATTTTCATGTATTTCTATATAACTAATAATTGATTAAGAAAAGAGAGAAAGTATAGTGTGTACTACAGGGTTGAAAAGAAAAAAGACATTAAAAACTTAGCTTTCCTTTACTATCTTCTGTTGGAGTTTTTGGAGTTTCTTTTCATTGTCTGCTATCAAGGCTGTGTTATATGCATATTATATGTTGTCAAGATTCTAACTACCAATAATGAATCCTGGTAGGACATCTAATTCTCTAAGAATCGCCCTATTGTAACGGTTGAATACGTCTGGTGAGAAGTTGTGACAAACCAGATGTGAGTAGATCTATCTAAAAATATGATACCAAAGAAGCCACGTGTAAATGCATACGAACGTCTTCAAATAATCAGTTTAATGATCCACATAATAAAACATATAATTTAAATTATTATGAATAGAGCTCATAGAAGAATTGCATCAGAAATAGAGTAAAAAATAATGTTGCTTTGTTCAAGACTGTTGAAATAATCCGCGCCTTTTTACACAAATAGACTCACCCAGTATATATATATACTACTTCTACGGGAAGACCCGAGAGTAAGACGAGAGCAAGACCGGTCGAGTCGAGTCCAGAGTGACAGAGTAAAAGGTTGTATGTAACCGGAAGAGTGAGGGTGAGGTAACAGCGTTGTAGGAGTCACAGTGAGCGAGCACGTAGACTCAGTAAGAAGTCATACAGCGATACTTCAATACCAAAGACTCTATATATATTTTGCTACTAACCCGTATTCCTAGAACTACTAATCTGCTTTACCAGTTTGTATTATTACGTTAATACATTATTTTCATATATTCATTCCTGGCGTTTGTTATTTATTGGTACCGGATTTCAACCCAGAGATCCACAACAAAGACAAATAACGCTATTTCTATCATAAGAATGCTATCAGAGTGTGTAATAGAAATACAGAAAGACTTATACCTATGTTTTATAGATTATGCAAAAAATGATGTCACCTGCAATCAAGTATCCCAGTATCTGTAACCTGTAATCAAGTATCGCAGTCTCTGTAACCTGTAATCAAGTATCCCAATCAATGTCACCTGTAATCAAGTATCCCAATCTCTGTCACCTGTAATCAAGTATCCCAATCTCTGTCACCTGCAATCAAGTATCCCAATCTCTGTCACCTGTAATCAAGTATCCCAATCTCTGTAGCCTTTGTATGATGATATTCACACTCTCTATTCTTGTACTTTATGAGACATCCACTTAATTTTTTCTTCCCATTGTTCAATAAAAGTTCCATATTCTTCAAAACATTCAGTTTTTCTCATTTTTTGTTAGAATAGATCATACCTATTCTATGGTAAATAGACTCTCCCACAGATAATAAGTAGTAGTAGTAGTAGCGGTCGCCAGTTGAGCTCAGTGGAGTTGGTGAGTCAGTCGATGTCGGACATTAAAGTATCAACTACCCACAACTAGATTGCTGCGTCATTGACTACAATTTCAAGTTCCTAACGTTTTGTACGTCAAACCTAATTTAGGACCGACTTAGTGAAATACAAGCCTCCAAATATGAAAATCTACTCTACAACATTTTTCATATCTTTTATTTATACATTTTCAGATGATGTAAAAAAAAACATTGAAATAGGAGCAAAATTCTCATTGAATGTTTTATGTTTGAGAAAATCATGACATCACGTCTGTTTCCAGAGTTTATAATTCTACTGGAAACCACAGCAATGCATGAGGTGATCTTTCTAGAAATTGCATGAGGATATATGATTATTTCCTTGGATATCTATATTTATGAATATTTGACAGAGTATTTGTCAGAATTACCACAGACTTTTCTGATATTTTATAGTTATGTATACCGTAAATATACAATTTAGAACCTGGGACCACATAGAGTTTTCTCAATTTCTTTAATTTTCTTTAATTTATTAATTTTACACATTTTACACATCCACTTGATTTTTTTCTTCCTGATGTTCAATAAAAGTTCTCTTTTCTTCAAAACATAGTTTTTCTCAATATAAGAGGGCACTTCTTTAAAAAATGCACTTTTTAGCCATTTTCATATTTTGTCTATACAGGCCCACCAACCCTAATCTAAACATACAAAGTTCTGAAAACTACACTTTTTTCCATGGTGTACAAATAATGGAAAGTGAACCCAGAGCTTCATGTAATGGTATAGATGGTTTGGCAGTATGGTCAGTTCTGCAAGACATTATCTACTAACACTATCAAGTTGTAGCTCATGTGGTAAAGATTTTCAGTCTGGCAATTTCTTTTGCTTCCAACTATAAGAACTGCATAAACTGATCAAAGAATACAAAAGACAGAATCAAGATACAATTGGTGTGTATCTGAGAATCAGGGAAGGAAAGAAATCAGGACTAATTAATCATATTCAGATAAAAATTTCCAAATTGATGAGTCAATTTATTGAAGCAAATAGAAGCATTTATCACAAAGTGATAATTGAAACGCATCAACTTAAAAGAAGCATTAATTCAAATGAAGAATGATTAAAATAGGCAGGGAATTAAAAAATAAGGATGGAAGAAATGAAGCAAAGAAAAAAATTGTAATAAAAGGAAGAATAAAAAAGAAAAATGAATAAATTGAAATTGAAATGAAAGAAGAAATTGATAGATATGAATTTCTTAAAGGAATGAAGTAAAGAATACAAGAAGAGTGAATGGAGGAAAGAATTTGAAGAATGAATAATGAAAAAAAGAGTACATTGAATGAATTTATGAATAAATGAAGGAACATATGAATTAAAGAAAATAAATATATATAGTGAGTCCTGATAAAAATAAAATATATAAACAAAAATAAAAAGAATTCAAATTAAAATAAGGCATTTGCACTTTCCTTTAAAACCCTTATCTCTTTCTTTCTCTCTCTCTAATCTTCTTTCTATACTTCTCTTTCAACTAAAAAGAAGGCAATCCTCAAATAAAAAGAGGAGGAAAAGACTGAACCAGACCAAAAAATGTTGGAAGTTTGCAGGAGCAGAGCTTACTTATTTGTAACTGAAAACTAACAAAAATCAGAGAGGCTCCATGAATAACTTTCATTATAAAAAAAAAAGGGGAAAAAAAAGGAATGCAGGAAAATAGAATAATTTTGGCCAATCAAAAAATGAACACAATAAGACTTTTGAAGCTAGCCAGAATCAAGGTTCACACCAGAGTCAGAGAGTCTGATTAAAAGGATATAAGCTCACACATCTGAGCTAGACAAAGAGAAAAGGATGGTAAGAGAAACCACAGAAAGAAGAGAACATGAATGTGAGAGAAACAAAACATTCATAAAGTAGTTAAAAGGTCATCTGCTAATCATATTTCTGCCTTGCTTAGGGCCGAGAAAAACACAGATCTATTTCTAATATTACTACTACCCCTAGCACAGACTGACTCTAAAACCCGAGCCAAAATGGATATTTCTCCACACTGTTACCAGATTATCCGCCTTATAAACAAACATTTTGCTACACCAAATATCAATATATCAAATGACTCACTCTAAATCAAATAAAATAAAATATTTGATTAAATCATTTTATTCCAAAATTTCTGGTAAATAAATACAAAGAACACTCTCACACAATATGACTACCTACATATATATGTCTTAACTACTGATAAGCTAACGGTTATTACTAAAAGATGCTATCAAGCTTTAGATAAGAATTGTGGCACTTGGGCTGTTACTTTAGTTATTCTGAAGGAATTTGACAGTGTTTGGCATGCTGGTCTTGAAAGATTATAGTATTTCTGGGTGAATTTTTGATTTGATACAATTTTTCTTACCAAATTGTGAAATGAAAGTTGTCTTAAACAGCCAGTCTTTTAGATCTTTTTGCATTAATACACATGTCCCCTGGGAGATCTACTTCAAACCTATGTTGTTTCTAATTTTCATCAATGATCATGCTGGTGTCATCAATTCTCAACTCAAGATCTATGCTGATGACATAACCATTGACTTCTGTCTTAATGGAAAGTTTGATTAGATTGATGAAATAAATTAACAAATGATCTAAAAAATAACCTATCATCAATTATTAATTGGGGCAAGAAATGCTTTGTTGATTTTGAAGAACTCCTAAACAAAACTGTACACTAAGAAAATTTTTTTTGCCTTCCATTGGCATGACCCAAGCTTATGTTTTCTGCTGACATTAAGTGGAAAGATTATATTGAGTCAATTGCTAGGTCTGCTGCAAGGAAAGTTGGTTAACCATATCAGGTTAGACAATTTTTCTCATCATTATTTAACGAAAAAATATTTTTTCTTAAGGCAGTAGTGCCCATAACAAATCTTATTCATAAAAACAAAATCTTTTTTATGTTTTTACCAGAAAAAAGACGCTAAATTTCCTAATAACAATCTTTGCTGCCTGGCTGATGCAAAAAAACAAGATTTCTAACCAAACTTTTGAATGTGCCAGAAAAGATTCAAAAATTTAATAAAACAATTGAAAGATACTTTAGTCTTTCCATTGAATAATCGCATAAATATTTTGACAATAAATCTTTGTTTTCATCAGCCTTGGGACCTTTTTTTATCATGGTATGCTCTTTTTTAGTGAAAAAGTGGAGGTACCTAAAAGGGTGTAAATGTTATTTTCCTTAAACGTTGGGGTTACCAATGTAAATGGTGTTTTGTTGAAAAGATTAATGTGACTGCGTGTTGAAGATCATTTAACATTTATACATTTTTTTAAATCAAGGAAAAACAATGGAAAAATAATTTGTGTTTCAACGATAAAATATATATTAAAATCAACAAATACAAAGCAATTTTTGTAATGTGTGAATAATAAAGAAGAAAAAAGTAGTTTCCCTTTATCTGTTAGTTGAATAAGGAACTGTAATTACGCAAGTTTTCTGAATAGAATGTTCAAAGTTCTGAATTGAAATACAATGTGTATTCAGAAGAACCTACCGTAACTTCAATTGTATATTTTGTATAACTAACAGAGCTGTTGCAACTTGGCTTGTTCACAAAGAACTGATGATGAATGATATTCAAGTTCTGTGTGTGTGTGTGTGTGTGTGTGTGTGTGTGTGTGTGTGTGTGTGTGTGTGTGTGTGCGGAGTGAGAAGAATGAATAGTCTGTGTAGACACGTGTGAGTAGTTGAGTTCTACTGTCTTCAACTGTCTTCAACTCTACTGTTTAATTTGGGAATGAATCCGGACTTATATTATTACCGGTAGGCTCCCAGCATGAACGCGGGATAAATTTTGAAAGAACTCGAAAAATATCTGATTGGATGAAAAATTAACCAATAGGTGATTTTATAACAAAAGCATGTTTGTGAATTAACGGTGGGAAAAATTCAGTGTGGTGAATGCGATCAGTAAATTGTCCTGTGATAATTAGTATTTATTATTTGACCAATCACAGTTGAGAAAAATGTAGGCGTGGCAAACATAGTAGTAATCACTACAAGGACAATGAAAGAAGGGAATGAATGAATTAGCAATAGGAAAAATAATTAATGAATAACTGCAGTTCA